>JAJHUR010096743.1:0-15323 GCA_027495735.1 Lutjanus campechanus
TGGGTAGAGCGTCCGACCCAGGCGGCTGTTAATCCTCTGCAGCGGCCGCTGGTTTGACTCCTGCCTTCGGCCCTTTGCTGCGTGTCATCCTCTCTCTCTCTGCCCTGTTTCTTGTCAACTCTTCAGCTGTCACTATAAATAAAGGTACAGATTGCCAAAAAGATAACTTTAAAATATATAAATATATATAAAATATATGTGTGACTATTAATGCTGAGTAATGGTTAGCTTGATGCAATAAAAACTTCACTTTCAAATGTTTGCTGTTCGGAGGTTGCTTCATATAATGTACATAAAAAGACCAATACATTTATATTATTTTACGTTGATATAAGATAAAATTTATTTTATTTTTACAGACTGTAAATTGTCTAGTAAAACGTTTGGAGTGAGTAAATAAATAAACAGATAGATAGATCAATCAGTCAATCAATCATTATGATTTTGTTTTTAATATTTTAATCCTTTTTCTTTTGTTGTCTTTCGCGGGCTTGGCCAGCAGTAATGGTGACGTGAGGGTAACGGCAGTGACGCGACCAAAGGCTAGACCGTCCCATTTGGTTAATGGGAAGGACGCATCCTTCGGGGGGAGCGTCCTCCGAAGGACCCGGACTTCGGAGGACGCTTCCTTCGAAGGATGCAGACCCTGAATTGAGACACAGCTAGAGAAGACTACAGCGACCCGACGGAACACACAGCCGAGACGACGAAGACACCGGAGCCTGAAGCGCAGCAGCCTGTACCCGTTTGGCGAGAATATTCCAGCCTGGGTCGGTAGTTTGGCTACCGCCCAGGAAATCCGTGAGTATTTTTTAACTTTGTGTGCGGCGGGTACTGGAGGGCCAACTGCGGGGCCAGGCAAGGGGTGTGATTTGGGGATGTTGTGTCTCCACGGTACTGGTTCTGGTTTATTTACCTCCCCAGGACGACCGGAGCAGCAGAGGAGGTGCTGCGGGAAGAGGACGGTCAGGAGCTGCAGCAGTACAGGGAGGATTTGGCTGCTGAGGACTCTGCGGCCGCTGGCGTTCCATGTGGGCAAGTGACTCCACCAAAAGGGGCAACGACGGACTACTGCAAGGACTGAATGGACTTTTCTAGGCATCATCTGTTTCTTTTTAACCATCCTGATTTATTGTAATAAATCTGTAAACCTTTACCCTTCGTTTTCTTATTTAACTCTGCTCACCCCTGACTTTAAAGAACCTGCGTTTTAGAGTCCTAGGGCTCTACACCCCTAGTTGGCGTTGTTGGTCTTTTAGTCTATTCTTAAAAAAATTTTAAATTACTTTTAACCCTCATGCCCCGTTAGGGAATTCCTTGTAGTTTTGAGTTGTATTTTTTTAAAATAATTTTGGCTGCGACTAGTTCCTAGGCATGATTTTTGGGTGAGAAGGGGGGTTTCCAATGAACTTTGGAAATTTGGATTTTCAACCATATCCATTGTATTTTGACTTTGTAAGATGGTTTTGTTACGTTGTGTCCATTAACTACAAAATTTGTATAATTAACTTCAATTAAAATCACACTTTTTGACCCCCCCCTTTAAATTAAAGTAAAAAATTATTTTAGCTGTGTTTTCCCATTTCTCTGGAGTAAACTCAATGAACTTGTGTAAAAATAAAATAATAGTTGGTGCCATTTCACCGTTTCCCCCATTGCGGTCTCTTTTGGCCCTCTACAGTGAAATTAAAGCCTTACGAAATGGCTGGAAACCAACACATTTTTGGTTTTTTTTAGCTAAAATGACTTTGCACTATGAAATGCAACTAGATATTAGTAAAAATGTAAAACTGAAGTCTACATTCAAGATAAATGCATAACATGATCAAAATCATACATTTCATAAGGATGCCATAGAAGACCAATGCAGGGCCAATCGGGGAAATGGAAATGGCGCCATCGTGGGTTTTATTTATTTTATTTTATTTATTTTTTTTACACAAGTGCATGGACTTTGCTACAGAGAAATGGGAAATCACAGCCAGAATAATTTTTTACTTTAATTTCAAGGGGGGGTCAAAAATGTGGTTTTAATGGAAGTCAATGATACAAATTTTGTAGTTAACGGACAATGTGATATGTTTTTTTAATGGGGCCTGAGGGTTAAATTGCTTTTAGTTATTCTTAATTGTTTTTAATTTCTATTTGTGTTATTGGCAGTTGAAAGGGTAAATTCATAGATTTGCTGTTGACTCAGGCCACGCAACAGATTAATTCAAATTGAAACTTGGATTGGTAAGACAGCCATGGGGAGATTTTACAAGTGCAAAAATTTATTCTTCCTCAACACGATTCAAATCTCAAATGAAATGTATTTTAGGCCCCGCCCCTACTATTGTTTATGCCTGGTGGGTGGGGTGTAAGATGAAACAATAATATAAGTCAAAAGGGGTTGACATAGCAATAAATCTGACTAGACTCAGAAAAGGAGTAAACAAGAGGAAAGACATGCAGGCATTTTTAGAGATCAAATTGCTCTTGCTCATGTATTTCACTACATTGCATTCTTACTTTTCTTCGGCTGTGTCGTCCCCTCTTTATCCCTGCCAGCTACAAGGACAGTTTCATTTAAATGGGATGCACAAGGCTGGAGATGTGGTTCTAGGTGGGCTGTTTACGATCCACTTCTTTTCTGTCTTTCCTGACCTATTTTTTACCTCAGACCCACAACAGCCTATCTGCCATGGGTGAGTCTACCAGGGAAACGGCAAAAAAAGGAAAAAAATACAGAAAATGAATCAATTGAGTAGAGTGTATTTTTAACAATGCAATATTAATAATAATAATGCATTAAACTTGTATAGCGCTTTTCAGGACACTCAAAGACGCTTCACAATAGGAGAAAAGAGAAATCACAAGCTGAACAGAAAAGAAAAAAAAACTCTGAAATAATCACATTGTGTATTTATGCCTTTTGAGAGATTTTACTTTTTTGCACACTTTTATCATGCACTTAGTATTATAACTGTTGCTGTTTGATTAGCTTTGCAAATCAAACTTTGCAATAAATCCCATCTGTGACATGCAATTTTGACAGTCACATATATTGTATTATATAGAATTACATTGTGTATTTGTGCAATTTTAAACATTTTACTTTTTTTGCAAACTTTTATTTAAGAATTATGATAATTCCAGCTATTTAACTGGCTTAAAACTGTGGAAATTTTTTTATGCAAAAAGTTCATGTCGACACACTTGATGTGTCACGTTGTTTCTTTCAGTAGTAAACAGTGGCATTTCCTGTGTCAGTTTTGGTATTCTAGGATTCAGACAGGCTCAGACCATGGCCTTTGCTATTGATGAGATCAACAGAAACTCCAACCTGCTACCTAATGTGACTCTGGGATACAGTCTTTATGATAATTGTGCCAACTTAGGCATTGGATTCAGTGCAGCGTTGTCCTTAGTCAGTGGTCAAGAGGAGCAGTTTACATTAGACAAGACCTGCGTAGGAACCCCTCCAGTCCTAGGGATTGTGGGTGATTCTTCCTCTACACCTTCTGTTGCCATCTCCAGTGTCTTAGGTTTGTACAGAGTACCTATGGTAAGTTTTCTGCCTTACCATTTAAGAATTCTGTTGAATTATTTTGGTTTGATTTCATTTAATTTTAAATTTAATGTCAACATACTGGAAAAAAAACCTTTGAGAAAAAAAGACTTTGAATGTTTTATGGATGTATAGTCTGTGTCTTTCACAGGTGAGTTATTTTGCCACATGTTCCTGTCTGAGTGACCGGCAAAAGTTTCCATCCTTCTTTAGGACGATCCCAAGTGATGCTTTCCAGGTGACCATCTATCAACAAAATCATACCTTATATTTGTAGCCATACTCTTTGTGTAACTCATAATGTTAACTGGTCTTAACAAAACTGAAGGAAAAAATCAAACCAATTCAATTGTTGAACCTGTTATGAGTATGTTCTGCACCAAAAGACTATTTCAGCCTGTACACTAATTCCTTCACTCTGTATTTACTTAGGTCCGTGCTATGATTCAGATTCTCAACCGCTTTGGCTGGACTTGGGCAGGTCTACTGATCAGTGATGATGACTATGGACTCCACGCTGCCCGATCCTTCCAATCTGACTTTGTTCAATCTGGTGGAGGTTGTCTGGCCTACTTTGAGGTTTTGCCTTGGAGCAATGACCAGACTGAACTGAGGAGGATTGTGGATGTGATGAAGAAATCCACAGCTCGTGTGGTCATTGTTTTTGCACATCAGAGTCTCATAATTAACGTCATGGAAGAGGTTGGGCTTTAAATAAAATTTAATTATAACTTAATTTAAGTACACAACATGATTTTTATTTGTTAAACAATATCATTCACTACATATTCGCTAATATATTTTAGTGAATAAATTATACCACTTTTTTCTTATTTGTTTTAAGAGTGAGATCATTCACTCAGACAAATTAAATGAAACTCCAGTTATGATGAATTACTTTGCTCATAATTCTGTATGAAACAGTATATCATGTGTGTGCATGAGTAAGACAAGCCATCAACTGTGTAGACTGTATTATTCAAAAGATTGGACACTATTTTAGTGGCATGGCAGTATGGATTTATATAACTGGCATTATGCACAGGTGGTGAGGCAGAATCTGACAGGCCTGCAATGGTTGACCAGTGAAGCTTGGACAGCAGCCTCTTTGCTCCAGACTCCTCGCCTTTTGCCATACGTGGTGGGAACACTAGGCATTGCTATCCGACAAGGAGAAATTCCAGGGCTCAGGGAATTCCTTCTCCAAATACGTCCTGAACACCACAACAGCAGCTTTGAAAAGAGCATCGTGAGAGATTAACCATGCAATATGATTTGGTAACTGCAAGAATAATATACTGTCATTCCTGATAACTGATTGTTTTCAATATGTTTCAGGTGAACCAGTTTTGGGAATACACATTTCAGTGTAGATTTGCACAACCTCTGGCAGGTGGAGACGCTAGAGGAGCAATATGCACTGGACAGGAAGATCTAGAGAATGTAGAGACTGAATTTTTGGACATTTCAGACCTCAGGCCAGAGTATAATGTGTACAAGGCTGTGTATGCTCTGGCATATGCCCTTGATGACATGCTGCAGTGTGAGCCAGGGAGAGGACCTTTCAGTGGGCACAGCTGTGGCAGTTTGAAAGGATTGGAGCCATGGCAGGTGTGATATCAGTTTACACTCCACCTGTTTATATGACAAAATCACATGCTTTAATGTTTCTTGCAGAGGAGCATTTAGAGCTTAGGATTCAATAAAAAGCTGTGAGATTTGTAATTGTAATGGGTCAGGCAAATCCACTGGCTAATATGCATGTATTGTATTATCAGGTCAGCCTTCAGTTTGATTATTCAACACCACCACTGTGTTCATCACAGCCATGTGTGATTCCTTTTAAACCTGCCCTCTGTGGGTTTCCTTTATCCCTTTCTGTGATATTCATAGCTTTTGTATTATTTGGAAAAAGTCAACTTCACCACGTCATTTGGTGATCAAGTGTCATTTGATGAGAATGGTGATCCCTTACCAATATATGATATCATGAACCTGTCGCCGCTCCCTGATGGAAGACCTAAACTTCAGAATGTGGGTGATGTTAAGAGGTCGGCCTTCAAGGGAAACAGACTCTCAATTGATGAAGGCAAAATCTTCTGGAACTTTGAATCAAAAAAGGTAACAACTGATTTTTCAGTAACCACATGGATAACTCAAAGTACCGGTGCAAAGTAGTGTAGAATAACAGATATTTAATTTTCTCCCTATAGCCACCTCGGTCAGTGTGCAGTGAGAGCTGTCCTCCAGGTACCCGCATGGCCAGAAAGAAAGGGGAACCTGTGTGCTGTTTTGACTGCATCCCTTGTTCTGAGGGAAAGATCAGCAATGAGACTGGTTTGTATTCAGCTTTAAATTTGGCAGTTTGTAGATACAATATAAACATTCATCTCAAGACTGTCCTGTCTTTCATAGACTCCATGGAGTGCATCAGTTGTCCAGAGGACTTCTGGTCCAACACCCAGCGTGACCACTGTGTTCCTAAGAAAACAGAGTTCCTCTCCTACCATGAGCCTCTGGGTATCTGCTTGACAGTTGCCTCATTGCTCGGCACTTGTATCTGTGCTGTTGTGGTGGGCATCTTTATCTATCATCACAGAACACCTATAGTACGCGCCAACAATTCAGAGTTGAGTTTCCAGATATTGCTGTCACTTAAGTTATGTTTCCTGTGCTCACTGCTGTTTATCGGCCGTCCCAGACTGTGGACATGCCAGCTGAGACATGCAGCATTTGGGATCAGCTTTGTGCTTTGCATCTCATGCATCCTGGTGAAAACCATAGTTGTTCTGGCTGTGTTCAAGGCCTCCAAGCCAGGAGGTGGAGCCAGCCTGAAGTGGTTTGGTGTTTTGCAGCAGAGAGGAACAGTTATGGTTCTTACTTCTATTCAGGCAGCAATCTGCACTGCATGGATTGTATCTGCCTCACCAGTTCCTCATAAAAACACTCAATACCACAATGACAAAATAGTTTATGAGTGTGCAGTTGGGTCCACAGTTGGTTTTGCTGTTTTACTGGGCTATATTGGCTTCCTGGCTGTCCTCAGTTTTCTGATTGCATTCATATCAAGGAATCTTCCAGACAGTTTCAATGAGGCCAAACTCATCACTTTCAGCATGCTGATCTTCTGTGCTGTGTGGGTGGCCTTTGTCCCTGCTTATATCAGCTCACCAGGCAAATATGCAGATGCAGTGGAGGTCTTTGCCATCCTGGCCTCCAGTTTTGGCCTCTTGGTGGCACTGTTTGGACCCAAATGTTACATAATCCTGCTGAGACCAGAGAGGAACACAAAGAAAGCAATCATGGGCCGGGGCGTGGAGTCATAAAAATAGGAATAAATCCCTAAACTTAACGCAATGGGTTATTCTATTTTTTTTCAGGATGTAGTTAAAATAAAAGGACTTGCACTTCAAATTCTGTCATTGTGATTTGATGGTGTTAATTAACTGTACACCTGAATAAACTAGATATTACTTTCTCTGAATTTATTATGTTATTTTTCATTATTTATTATTTATTTATGTATTTATTTATTTATAGTCATGTTTGTTTGTTGATGGGTTGGATGAAGACTAAAGGATATGTTTTACAACAGTTGGAGACAACTATATCAGACAATGAGTTGGGGTGAGTTTACTGAAGCACAAACTTCTCTAATTTTGACCAACAGTCCGTCAGAACTGCTGAAATCAGGCTAAAGTCTGTTAATGCTGCCAGAACAGACTGGAACAGTGAATATGCTAAGCTAATGTTTGTCCTGGGCCACATTTCACATCGTAACGTTGTCATGTTAGTAACAAAATACCATTTTCTGTTTGGGATCCTGCAGCATGCCTCCAGCACTCCTCTGTCCATATGTGGCCTACAGTATGTGTGCAACATGTCACATGTGCCCATTCTTCTATAGATTCAGTAGACATCCAAAGTACATCCAAAACAATCCGTCCTCTGTAAAATGAAGAAAGCTTGCATGGTACAACAAGGCAAGTAGATGTTTTAGTGGAGGGTGTTAGAGTCTATCTACGTTATCTATAGCTGAACATACACATCAAAGTCCACTTAATATGAGTTTTAAAAAAACCCAGATAAATTCATAATATGACTGTCCTGCAAATTACAGTATATCTCAATCATTTGATTCATTCAAATTTAAATCTGGGTTAGTAAGACAGCCGTAGGGAGATTTTACAAGTGCAAAAATAAATTCTTCCTCAATCCAAAACAAATCCCAAATGAAATGTATTTTAAGCCCCGCCCCTGCTACAGTTTATTCCCTGATGGCGGTGTGCAAGACAAAACAATTCTGCAAGTCGACTGACTTACAGTATGAAGGTGCTGACATAGCAATAAAACTGACTTGGCTCAGAAAAGGGGTAAACAAGAGGAAAGTCATGCGGCCGTTTTTAGAGATCAAATTGCTCTTGCTCATGTTTTTCACTACATTACATTCCTACTTTTCTTCTGCTGTGTTCTCCCCTCTTTATCCCTGCCAGCTACAGGGACAGTTTCATCTAAATGGGATGCACAAGGCTGGAGATGTGGTTCTAGGTGGGCTGTTTAAGATCCACTTCTTTTCTGTCTTTCCTGACCTGTCTTTTACCTCAGAGCCACAACAGCCTACCTGCCATGGGTGAGTCTACCAGTAGAACAGCAAAAAAGGAAAAACCAAAGACAATAAATCCCATCTGTGGCATGTAATTTTTACATATTATATATTGTATTATATAGAATAACATTGTGTATTTGTGCAATTTTAAACATTTTACATTTTTTTTTTGCAAACTTTTATGTAAGAATTATGATAATTCCGGCTATTTAACTGGCTTAAAACTTTGGAAATTTTTTTATGCAAAATGTTCATGTCAACACACTTAATGTGTCATGTATATTTCAGTAGTAAACAGTGGCATTTCCTGTGTCAGTTTTGATATTCTAGGATTCAGACAGGCTCAGACCATGGCCTTTGCTATTGATGAGATCAACAGAAACTCCAACCTGCTACCTAATGTGACTCTGGGATACAGTATTTATGATAATTGTGCCAACTTAGGCATTGGATTCAGTGCAGCATTGTCCTTAGTCAGTGGTCAAGAGGAGCATTTTATATTAGACAAGACCTGTGTAGGAACCCCTCCAGTCCTAGGGATTGTGGGTGATTCTTCCTCTACACCTTCTGTTGCCATCTCCAGTGTCTTAGGTTTGTACAGGGTACCTATGGTAAGTTTTCTGCCTTACCGTTTAAGAATTACGTTGAATTATTTTGGTTTGATTTTGTTTTTAAAATTTTAAACATGGAGGAAAAAAAACTTTGAGAAAAAAGACTGAATGTTTTAAGGATGTACAGTCTGTGTCTTTCACAGGTGAGTTATTTTGCCACATGTTCCTGCCTGAGTGACCGGCAAAAGTTTCCATCCTTCTTTAGGACGATCCCAAGTGATGCTTTCCAGGTGACCATCTATCAACAAAATCAGAATTCATAAAAGGAAGCATGCACGCATTGCTCAGAAAGTACATCCCTTTACTACAGTGAAACATATCTTCCTTTTGTAAAACAAGTCATACTCTTTGTGTAACTCATAATGCAGGCTGGTCTCAGTTAACAAAACTGAGAAGAAAAATTTAAACCAATTCAATTGTTGAACCTGTTATTATGAGTATGTTCTGCACCGAAAGACTATTTCAGCCTGTACACTAATCCTTTCACCGTGTATTCACTTAGGTACGTGCTATGAGTCAGATTCTCAACCGCTTTGGCTGGACTTGGGCAGGTCTACTGATCAGTGATGATGACTATGGACTCCACGCTGCCCGATCCTTCCAATCTGACCTGGCCAAGTCTGGTAAAGGATGTCTGGCCTACTTTGAGGTTTTGCCTTGGAGCAATGACAAAGCTGAAATACGGAGGATTGTGGATGTGATGAAGAAATCCACAGCTCGTGTGGTCATTGTTTTTGCACATCAGAGTCTCATGATTAACGTCATGGAAGAGGTTGGGCTTTAAATAGGATTTAATTATAACTTAATTTAAGTACACAACATAATGTTGTCAGTGTTTACTTTTTAAACTCAAAGATTCTAAGTAATAATAATATTTTGGCCTGTGACAAATATTTTTCAGTGAATAAATCACACCACTTATTTGTAATTTGTTGTTTTATAAGTGAGATCCTTCACTGAGACAAATTACATGAAACTCCAGTCATGATGATGAATTACTTTGCTCATAATTCTGTATGAAACAGTATATCATGTGTGTGCATGAGTAAGACAAGCCATCAACTGTGTAGACTGTATTATTCAGAAGATTGGACACTATTTTAGTGGCATGGCAGTATGGATTTATATAACTGGCATTATGCACAGGTGGTGAGGCAGAATCTCACAGGCCTGCAATGGTTGACCAGTGAAGCTTGGACAGTAGCTACTATGCTCCAGACTCCTCGCCTTTTGCCATACCTGGCGGGAACACTGGGCATTGCTATCAGACGAGGAGAAATTCCAGGGCTCAGGAAATTCCTCTTACAAATACATCCTGAACTACACCATAACAACAGCTATGGAAATAGCATGGTGAGAGTTTAATCATGCAATATAATCATGTAATTACAAGAATGATAGATTGTCATTATTTAGAACTAACTGTTTTCAATATGTTTCAGGTGAACCAGTTTTGGGAATACACATTTCAGTGTAGATTTGTACCACCTCTAGCAGGTGGAGATGCTGGGGGAGCATCATGCACTGGACAGGAAGATCTAGAGAATGCAGAGACTAAATTTTTGGACATTTCAAACCTCAGGCCAGAGTATAATGTGTACAAGGCTGTGTATGCTCTTGCGTATGCCCTTGATGACATGCTGCAGTGTGAGCCAGGGAGAGGACCTTTCAGTGGGCACAGCTGTGGCAATTTGAAAGGATTGGAGCCATGGCAGGTGTGATATCAGTTTACACTCCACCTGTTTATATGACAAAATCACATACTTAAGTATTTCTTGCAGAGTAGCATTTAGAGTAGTGGATTCAATAAAAAGCAATTAGATTAATTTTTCCTATCACTGGGTAATAGACGTAGATTGTGTTATCAGGTCAGCCTTCAGTTTGATTATTCAACACCACCGTGTTCATCACAGTCATGTGTGATTCATTTTTAACCTGCCCTCTTTGGGTTTCCTTTATCCCTTTCTGTGATAATCATAGCTTTTGTATTACTTGGAAAAGGTCAACTTCACCACGTCATTTGGTGATCAAGTGTCATTTGATGAGAATGGTGATCCCTTACCAATATATGATATCATGAACTTGCTGCCGCTTCCTGATGGAAGACCTAAACTTCAGAATGTGGGTGAGGTTAAGAGGTCAGCCCTCAAAGGAGAAGAACTCAAAATTGATGAAGCGAAAATCTTCTGGAACTTTGAATCAAAAAAGGTAACAACTGATTTTTCAGTAACCACATGGATAACTCAAAGTACCAGTGCAAAGTAGTGTAGAATAAGAGATATTTAATTTTCTCCCTATAGCCACCTCGGTCAGTGTGCAGTGAGAGCTGTCCTCCAGGTACCCGCATGGCCAGAAAGAAAGGGGAACCTGTGTGCTGTTTTGACTGCATCCCTTGTTCTGAGGGAAAGATCAGCAATGAGACTGGTTTGTATTCAGCTTTAAATTTGGCAGTTTGTAGATACAATATAAACATGTATCTCAAGACTGTCCCTATTTTCATAGACTCCATGGAGTGCACCAGTTGTCCAGAGGCGTTCTGGCCCAGACCCCAGCGTGACCACTGTGTTCCTAAGAAAACAGAGTTCCTCTCCTACCATGAGCCTCTGGGTATCTGCTTGACAGTTGCCTCATTGCTGGGTACATTTATTTGTGCTGCTGTGGTGGGCATCTTTATCTATCATCACAGAACACCTATAGTACGCGCCAACAATTCAGAGTTGAGTTTCCAGATATTGCTCTCACTTAAGTTATGTTTCCTGTGTTCACTGTTGTTTATTGGCCGTCCCAGACTGTGGACATGCCAGCTGAGACATGCAGCATTTGGGATCAGCTTTGTGCTTTGCATCTCATGCATCCTGGTGAAAACCATGGTGGTTCTGGCTGTGTTCAAGGCCTCCAAGCCAGGAGGTGGAGCCAGCCTGAAGTGGTTTGGTGTTTTGCAGCAGAGAGGAACAGTTATGGTTCTCACTTCTATTCAGGCAGCAATCTGCACTGCCTGGCTTGTATCTGCCTCACCAGTTCCTCATAAAAACAGTTACTATCACAATGACAAAATAGTTTTTGAATGTGCAGTTGGGTCCACAGTTGGCTTTGCTGTTTTACTGAGCTACATTGGCTTCCTGGCTATCCTCAGTTTTCTGATTGCATTCATATCAAGGAATCTTCCAGATAGCTTCAATGAGGCCAAATTCATCACTTTCAGTATGCTGATCTTCTGTGCTGTGTGGGTGGCCTTTGTCCCTGCTTATATCAGCTCACCAGGCAAATATGCAGATGCAGTGGAGGTCTTTGCCATCCTGGCCTCTAGTTTTGGCCTCTTGATGGCACTGTTTGGACCCAAATGTTACATAATCCTGCTGAGACCAGAGAGGAACACAAAGAAAGCAATCATGGGCCGGGGCGTGGAGTCATAAAAACTGTAACAAATTCCATAGGACCATTTTTTTGGTCAGTTTTTCTTTACACACTATATACAGTCAGAAGAGAAGCTTAAGCATTGTTAAGATATCGTGAAATCAGGGCTGAAACCAAATAAATGTATTGTAACAAGAAATATCTTATATCATATATGCAAGACTACTTTTAAACAAGCTATTCTATTATTTTCCAGGATATAATGTAAGTACTAAGCACTTGCACTTATGCTATCCCTGTATTTGTAACTTGTTATGATGTACATTAACCTTACACTTGTTTAAACCATAAGTTCCTTCCTCTGAATAAGATATGCTAATTATTTGTGTTCATTTCACATGATTATGTGGGACTCAAAGTCTCAAAGTCACACTGGCACCTGGGAAACATATGTCACTATAAAAACTGTCCTCTGTCTGATCAGGGCCATATGCTTTGATTGATTGAAATCATTTGATGATAAACCTATATATAACACTGCACAGCAGTCATTGCATACATTAAAAGAATCATAGAGGATAAAAACACAGTAAAGCCAACGTGATTTTTTCCACTGTGGCCCTCTTGTGTTGACATTTATCATAACACAAGACAACAAAAAACAACAAATGTGGCGACGCCTGCGAGCCAGTTCAGGCAGTCAACTCGAGCTGCTACGCCAACCTCACGTGACATACCTCATTCTTAATACTACATACCAAACGCACACTTCCAATCTCGCGGTCTATTTACACTGCTGATCCTCCCATTCCTCCCTCTGCCTGCCTATGCGTGTCGCCCCGCACTAGCGTTGCTGCCTGCTCACTCATCGTCCCAGCGTGTTGGTAAATCAGCTATTGTTGCTCATGCGATTGTCATCTTACCTTCTGTTGTCGCTAAGCTCTCATTCTTCGGAGTGCGGGTCGTGGTTTCACGGGAAGGAGTGTCCGGCTCAGCCAGCCGAGGCTCTTCGGCCACGATTTGATAGCCTCATCTGCGGCGGCACTGCTTTAATTAAACAGCTGACTGAACGGCCTGAGCCTCGCACCCGCGGCTTTTGTTTCCACTCGTCCTCAGTCACGAGGCGCACTTCAAATACCTCCAGATTCAAGAAACTCCGACAGCGCTTCTCTCAAGAAAGGGGACGCTCCAGCAGAACAAGCTGCTTCCTTAGCAGCCTCTCACACAGCTTCTCCAACTCCTGCAGTTCCCTTGAAGGCCAACACGAACAGAACCCGGCACCTCCGTTGCGTCAGCCTCCCTGTCTTCTCTTTTAGAGTCGATATCAGCTCTCAACATCACGAATGCCTAAAGACTTAATTTGAATCAACGCAACTGTCCTGTAAACAACCCGGGTCACCGTCTGCAACCTTTGACATGGGTCAAGATGCTCCGCTCCTGGTGATGTCACACCCCAGAGGACTCTGGGAACTGTAGTTCCAACTCCACCATGGGTTCCCGGCTCCTGCCTCCTACAGCTGCAATTCCTGTTTCCTCGAGGGATCAAATTTTAACGGGTAATCCGTTCCGTTTTTATTTCATACATTATAAATATAAAGAAGGGGACAAGGAAATTCTTTTTAATGTATTATGTCACTAGGTAATCTGTTCTGTTTTATTTCATACATTATAAATATAAAGAAGGCGACAAGGAAATAATAGTTTATGTACTGATATTAGGCTACGTAACTATTTTACTGAGGAAATAACCGTATATAATCAAGTCAACAACAATCAAATAATCAAATCTGCAACAAACATTTGAAGACTACAGATTGGTCTGTAGTTCTCGGTAACTTGGGTAGAGTTCAATGTTGCCTTTGGAGTCTTCAGTGATAATATATGCCAAGGATACCCGTACCGCAGGATGGAGTTGGACACCTATTTGGCTATTATTTTAGCTCAAGCTGAACATCTTGTAATATTTAATTGCGTATGTAAGATGCAGGTTTTATATCCTCCCCATATTCATCTAGAACTATTCTTTATGGAGTTATTTGTGCTAGGAGTTGTACCAAACAAGATTCTCTTAGTCTGTAAAATATGCTGTGTAGGCAGAATGTGTCCAGCGTGATATTTCATAGTAGTTTTTCACAAATTTAGTTTTCAACACATTTATATCTCATGCAACTAGGAACTGCCTTAATGTGATTTCGTTATATTCCGATTAATTGTTAAGACCTAATTCCGGCCTCACTCTGCCGGCATTTTGACATTCAGTGATCTGTCAAATTTGGTCGCAACATTAACCCTCACACCTCTGTCACCTTGTTGGAGGCACAAGGTTGGATTCAGTAGCCTACTACACCTGCAAATGTCCCTTTTGTCCGTCTTTCATCTTTAGGGTGATTTTTAGTGGTTGTATTTCCCTCTTCCCGTCAATTCACAGCATCTCCAGTTAAGAGTTTTTAGGAGTAATGCGTATGTCTCTCAGATCAGGCAGGTGCAGGCCCTTCCTCATGCGTGACTCTCTTGGTATAACTCATTAGTTTGCTATGCAGGCATCTCTAGCATAGGACAAGCTGTCTCGCATCTGAAGCTCCAAATTCCTTTTGATTCTTTCACGCTCGCCAGTATTGGCTACTTTTGGAAATCTAAGACACTGGTCGCAGACGAAGACTGTCTTGTCTGCTGGTCTGGCCTAGCATGGCATGTATGTAACAGCATTCTGTCTTTCATTAGGGATATGCGCAATTAGACGACAACACACAAACGTCACCACCCTGGCTAATTGGCACCAGAAATACTAGTTGGCTAAACTATTAGCATTTCATTCATGGACATTGCCGTTATCTGCTGCCTAGAGGGTTTTGCAGCCACGCGCTATTAGTTGGGGCTGTAGTCCTGTCAGACGGCAGTCCTTCTCACCAGTGTGTTGCCCACATTACCCCGGATGTTTTATCAGCAAGTCAAGCAGTTGACGGCTCATAACAGCATGGTTTTCTCTGTGTTCTGACCTAGGAAATAGAATAATGCAGAATTACAGGCTGTGACAGAATAACTAGTATAAATATTCGACTGGAGCTTCATACAACTATATTCAACACAGATACGCTCATTAACCAGCAAGAAGAGCGGCTGCTGCTGCTGCTAGCACTGCTTTCGTTGGCCACACTGTGGAGCAGCCTTGCGGCAGATATTGGCTCGGAGTAAGAATGTGATT
>JAJHUR010096744.1:0-12448 GCA_027495735.1 Lutjanus campechanus
GGTACTGGATGAGGCTGAGACCCTGTTTTCTGCTGAAACTCCAGGATTGTTTTGTGAACTGAAGATCTGGACCTATCATCACATTGGCATAATGGTGAGTACATACTGAGTAGGTTATCATGGAAAGTGTAGTATCCTTTTAAAATTACATATGAAGTTTGTAAATGTAGCAGCGTAGCAGATTATTTTTTTCAACAGATATCACCAAGAATGAGCTAACAAAGCAGTTTATTATTTTGAGAGCGAATTGCCCCACAATATGAATACATTTTAATCATAACTTTTATTTTGCTGGTAACCTGTTGTGCAATATACCCTCGAGGGTGACTGCATCACTATTGTGCTAATAATGACCTTAAAGCACACCCTGTTGTGTAATATTGCTTAAGCACGATGAGAATTCCTGCGTTGTGTGCATGGAATGCTTTGAAAACTCAAGACAAAAAGAAGTGTGGGTTAAGTGTAAATATTGCCAGTTCTGGGCCCACAAAATTTGCCACAACTGTAACAGTGATTGCACCCTTATGTGACACATGCACATTCAGGAATACAGTCCAAACACAGATGTAGTGTGTAGACAAAAGTGCTTTTGTCACTTTAAATTGTCAACTGTTTATTCAAAACTATTTATTCTTCAATAAAATTCTTTCATAAATTGGAAAGTGTGGGTCTTATGGCAGCAAATTACCCTTTATTATTTCATATATCCTCAGCTAGTGTTACATCTCACCCCGGTGGTGATAATTTGTGATTTTGTGGTAGATGTTCAAATTTATTTGTTGTAGACAAATATAAGCACTGTGTATCAAAGTTTGAGATATCTAGCATAATCAACCTCTGAGTTTCTGACACTCAAACAAAACCTTTACTACCATGCCCAGTCTCCCCTGTTTTTTGCACTAAATGTAGGAAATGTTCAAATGGGCACAAACTATGTCCTGCGCGGCATGAAAGCCGGAGCTTCCTCTTACATACAGTAGGTGATGATGGACAAAAGTAAAATGAATAGGCCTGTCTCAAACACACAACACCTCACGGACACATTCATACACCAAAAATAACAGAGAGGCTCTTCCTCGTGCAGCTACACACAAAGCACAATTGAGAGTGATGTGTGCTGCAGCCAGGCAAAGGTTGAAGTACGTGGGAAAAAGCACCGGCACATAACTGCCGAGAGGCATTCAGCAGGAGAACTATCAGTCACTGGACGTTTTGCAGGGCTGTGACAGAGCAGCTAAAAATGACAATCTAATAGCAGGGATGACATTTTGTTTAAAAACGTGATGACAGAATGATCCCATGTCTCTGTAACTGTAGCTGCTGCCTGGCCAGGAGTCAGCCATTATTCTCTACTTAGCCACTGTCTGTCTTGGTGGTCACCGTGAGTGCTGCTTGTAATGGGCTATGATGAGTTTGTATGACTTATGATAGGATCTCCCATGTCAGCCCATGTCATGCAAATATTTATGTCAAGTAGGAGCACTTGAGTGTGCAAGCACATGCTCTGATAGATGTGAACTCCCTGTTGGCACTGCAATGATAGAACATTTCGGAGGCAGTGGCCTACTTCCTCTGCCGCTATCCCCAGGCCGGGCCACCAGCACTGTGCCAGGGCACTGCCCCCTTCTTCCTCTGAGAGATCCTGTGATTGAGAGCGCTGAACATGATGTTTACTCTGGCCGCACCTCAGAGAGAAGCAGATGGAGGGAGTGAGAGAAAGACACAGATAAAATACAGAGGAAAAGAGGAGCAGGCAGACACCACCAATCTCAACATCTCATTTCTCAACAGGCAACAATCACTGTCTTGTCTGGGCTTATTTATGCCTTGATGTTGCTGCAAAAACCACACTCAAACTACAGGCAAGTGGCCAAAAACATTTACAGACATAATATGATATAATGGCATCAAACACAGTGTTGGTTTGTGGGATTGAATGAGTCAGCTTTATTTATTCACAGCATTCAAAGGGAGTAATTTGAAGTGTGGGAGCTGATAAATACTAGTTGTGTCCCCCCATTGTGAGGGAGCGGTCTAAGTGGTGAACTCTCTCTTTCATCCTCTTGCATTGCCTGTGGCTTTCTCAAGCGTCAACATTCTTCCACTTATCTTTATAGCCATTAGCGCTGTCAGCCTCCCTGCGTCTCTGCTCAGGCTCACTGCGAAGACCTCAACGAAATTCCATGAATATCAGTTGACAAAGCGGGATGCCTTAAAAACGTAAGTCGCAAACAAATTGAGTTATTTGTGTTTCTTAAGGAGGAAACAATGAAGAGCACGAGCTGGAGAGCGGAGTGTGCCGGCCTGTGGTTGCACCTCTGGCCTGGTAGCAAACACGCAAACAAACAATATACAGCCTGAGAGTGTCGAGTAAAGTGGCCTCTGAGAGTCTCATTGAGGGCAAGTAGGAGGTGATGGTGTTGGGAGGCTTCTTCAGCGATAATACATCTGATAACTGACTCTGCACAGACATCACTGTCACTGAAACTAGTTTCATGCAACAACCAATCAAAACACTCGTAATGTGTCAGATTATGTTTCTTAATTCAATTTTTATATTGATTTTTAGGCTGCCAACTTTACATCTGGCCAGGGACTACGGATGAAAACTAGCCTTTTGGCTAATCCTGGTATATTTACCGTAATATTTATTAATGTGCACTGTCCCTGAGAAATAAATGAATAATTAAATAAATATTATTACATCTTCCAAACACTTCAACTAATTTTAACTGATTTCAACTTGACAACAGCTTATCACCAAAAATAGTAAAAGAGGAGATGGTCTTTTGGATGTTTTCAGAAGGAAATGATCATCATAGACTTCATGCAGGGTTGGTAATGCTGTCAACAAACAAATGTGAGCAAGGTGAAGTTTGTTTATAGTCATTATGAAGCAAAGTAACCAGTGAGTGCAAGAAGAAAAAGACAGAGCAAGAGTGTGCAAAATTACTGGATAGTACAAAAAAAGAGAAGCATTGTTTACATGGTCTAGCAAATAGTTAAATTAAATAGTCTAAGTTCTGTCTTTTTTGCTAGTGTTTTTCACTGATTGTGGCTCATATGATCACATGGGATATACACTAAGTTGCCAGTTTATTAAGTACACCAAGCTAAAACTAATGCAGTCTAATAACACATTCCTGCAGTAAACACCACCGTCATGGAAGTCATAATGTTCAGTATTTGTTCAAACTGTTTCACAGAGGAGTTGATTAAACTTTATGGCCATTTTGGAGGCTGCAGTTTGTGGTGCCATTGAGCTGTGTTATGTTATGCTGGGAGGTGTCTCTAATATTTGGTCCAGTGTATTTATATAACTGAAATAAAATAAAATAGATAACCCTTTATTAATTCCACAACAGGGAAATTTGCAGTGTTACAGCAACAGAAGGGGAAAGCACAATAAAGAGAAAGACATTAAGTAAACAGTAAACAGAAAATATATGATAAATAAGTAAATAAGTGAGATATAAAAAAGGGGAATAAAACAATAAGAACAATATAAACAAGGAACAGATTCAACAGCTGAATTAACACTGTTGCTCTTAGGAAATGTAGATATTGCACAATTTGGAATACATTGATATTGCCCTGAGTGGAATATTGATATTTCACCGTTGGTATTTATTAATATTTCAGTCAATTAGTCAGTTTTGGTGTGTGTGGTCTACTGGGAGCACTGATTGTAAAGTCTGACACCGGCAGGGTAGACTAAATATTATAAATACCTCTTACATACTTGCCTTCAATAATATGAACAAGTACAATACAAGTCAACACCACAAACTGTAGTACAGCTTTATAAATGATCATAAAGCTAAATCAACACCTCCAAACAAAAATAATCAACATTAACTTGGGGTTTAGCCTTGTGTGCCTAACGCACTGGCAGCTGTGTATCTGACTCATGTATGTTGCAAAAGATAATCTGAGAGAAGAACCATTATAAAGAGACAGAATGAGCCATTTGCTGGACGATGTAAACAATACTGCACCAAAGCAATATCATATGTAAAATTTTTAATATGCACAAGAAGGCTGAGTGAGACAAAAAGGTTATCATCAATAGATACATAAATAAAAACAAGAATATTCATGATTTTTTTCCTTGTTGATGTGCTTCAAGAAGGAGGAGGGCTGTTTCCACCCCTCACTGAAGTAATGAAGTACTGCAGGAGCCCTATAGGGGGAGTCTGGCATCACCTCTGTCTGTGAGGAGGAGACACACACACACACACACACACACACACACACACACACACTGTGGACCACACACTAATGGAATGTGCAATCCTGTCATCAGCTTGTAATTACAGACTTTAACCAGCAGAATCCAACCTTCCAAGTTTAAAAAAGAGAGAAAAAAGTGTTCTTCAGTTTCTGCTGCTGGTGTGACGTCTTTCACACCTCTCCAGTGTTCACTGGTTTCTGTGGAAAGTGGCACACAGCCCTTTAATTTTACACTCTGTTGTGAAACTTACAAGCCATTTAAGTGCAATTAGAACAAGGAGAGCAACATGTCTTAAACAACAGCCTCTTAACGCAGCTGCCTTCAGCTGCTGCTGATAGTCTAATCCCTGAGTGTAACAGAATTTGGGACAGACAACATGAGGATTTGGCTAATCCCCTATTAAGGACCTTCGTAATCCTCTTGAAAATCCTTTGTATACACGCCGGGTTAAATACTGTAGCAACAGCAGAGGTCAAAAAGATTAACCTTGCAGAAAGTGATCTGATGCTGTTTCCAAAAACAGAAAAAGTAGAGTTCCAGACATGGGAAGTAACAGATTACACGTAATGTGATTACATAATTAGGATACAAAAAAAGTAACTGTATTCCATTATATTTATAGAAATAGTGATGTAATTATATTACAGATATATTTAATAAAATTGGGGATTATTGGCAGGATTACAAGTTTAAAATACATTTGGATGTATAAAACAATATTCTACCATGTGCAATGTGCACATATTACATTATGAAACATTATAAGAGTCTAAATAACTTCACCATATTCAGAATTGAGGCAACGAAAAATAATCCAGTTACATGACTTTAATACAGTGATACTTTGATTAGATTACTGACTACATTTTTTAACAAGTAATTAGTAATTGTATTGAAATACATTTTTAAAGTAACCCTCTGAACCCTGGCTAGTTCAAAGATGATTCTTGGCTTGTCTGCATGTAAAAATTATATAGATTTGACAATATCACTGATGTTGGCCATCTAATAAAACTACTGCATATACATACAAGTTTTTTCTGTCATGTACCATGTAAACATTTCTTACAGGTAAAATTGTGCTACTGCAAAGTCAGTTTTTTTAACCTTTTAATGGAAAAAAGAATGGATTCAGCATAAAAACAAAACATAATGCAAATAGTGATACAGTTTATTTAGGCATCATTTGCATAATTACATTTTAATGTTTATTCCTTTTTTTGGTTTAATGGGCACATTTCTCTCCTATAATCTGCTATCAGTGAGTAATCATATTATTATAAGTATTATTATTATTTAATTCCAGTAATATAACTCCCCGTACGACGGTTAAAGTCCCTGTGAATTCCTCTGTGGATGGAAAATGTATATGCTCCATATGCTCTCTGGCTACTGATGTCAAGGCAGAGTGATTAGGTGGAAGTGGAGTTTATGTAAGCAATGGTGAGCGCAAATCGGCCCCAGATCTCCCCACAAGATGCTCACACTCACTGAGCTCGCAGCACTGTACACGGAGCATTGAGATATGTGATATTAAGTAGACGGCCATAAAACCTTGTCTGGACCCATGTGGTCGCCTACAAGTAATAGGGAACAGTCAAATATATATTCAAGTTTTCAATGAAAGCCTGTTGAAAGTGTAATGATGTTAAAGTGCTGTCAGGGGAGTCCCGGCCTGATGTTTTATTGGCTGTTTATTTTATTGGAGGACTAGTCATGAATCTAGGTAGCCTTCAGTGATATTGCCACAGTGTGGTTGAGCCGCTCAGTCTGCATGAGAGATTTTATTAGCCAAACATTTGTTTCTCCATACTCTGAGCACTGAGGACTATGTCTTTCCAGTTCAGTGGTGAAAATAGCAAACAGATGTGTGTTCAGTCCTCTACACATCCCTGTGTTACTGGAATTGTGTTCTTTCTGATGTTTTATTCACAATAAAATGCAGGACTGGAAGTAACGAATTACAACTACCTAATTACAGCAATTAAGTCATTTTCTTGGGTACTTGTACTTTTATGAGTTTTTTTTTTTTTTTTTGCTTTAAGTTATTACAAGGCACAAGGATTTTTGCCCAAGTGAAGTCAGATAGATTTTCAGCAGCTATGGTGGTTGTTTAAAAACTGCCATGATCCCACAATACTTCACAATGTCATCAAGCTACTTCTTTTGTCATTGTTTTAACGTGACAGAGGACCCTAATGGCAGAATTTACATATTGTGTCATTAAGTATGCATTACACTATATAATCTACTTGGTTACTTTTAAATCACTACTAAGTAGACCTCCATCTGAGCTAATATCCAAACCTTTAATCTGCTTTTAGTAGCCAATAAGGCCATCTGATTCAAATAGGACAATAAAAACCAAAACAAGACAAAACAAAAAACAAACTAACAAAAGAATAAACACTACAGCAGGCACAGGTTTAGAAATGCGACTGCAACTGATTATATTTTCAAACCGAGTGTCATACATTCATGCATGGGCACATCTATGCACTTATGCATTCACCATAGGCGTTTTCATCAGGACGGGGGACAATTATTTCCGCACTTAGCATGCACACTGGCTGCCCTTGTCTAAGCCATGGATGCCACGAATGCAGCATTTTCATTGCAGGGCACTTTAAAAAGAAAGAAGCAAGCCTCCTGGAGCCCTTGAGAAACTTTTTAGAGTCTTTCTCTTTGGCATGACAGCTAACTGTTAGCACACTGACAGGTTCTGTCAGAAAGAGCCTGTGACTCATAAGCTAGCAACAGTCTTGACAACAGCACCGTGGTTGACGCGAATGCAGACAAATCAGTGTTGAATTCAGATGCATGGTGCATTGTTTATAGTTTTATTTTGGTTTACGTAATAATGGGTGGGACAGAACATGACAAACATTTATGTAAGCGCTGAAAACAAGTATAATATTATTTTACTTGTGGTATTAAAAAAAGTTAAAAACTGGGACATTTTAGTATTTTACAGATATTTGTTGGGACTCAGGACACCCAGCCTGAAACTAGGACAGTCCCGGACAAACTGGGACATCTGGTCACCACACATTGACCAAAACAGCGCAGGAGTTGGGAGTAGTTTTGACTGAAAATATGGAGAAACAGAAACTCCTTCCAAACAATGCACTGACCATTAACAATTACAAAGTAACTAATCTGAGCAGTTTTGATAAGAATACATTGTACTTTTTTAAAGTACTTTTTAACACCAGTAGTTTTACTTGTAGTTGAGGAATATTCTGTTCAGATTTTCAGTACTCTTTCCCCCACTGGTAAAATTGTACAGCTATAGCAACAAATATAGGCCTCTACTTTTGCTGCAAAGCTGTTTATGATGATAAAATAAGTAAAACAAAATGTGCAGTTATGGTTAACACAGCACACACTCACTGCATGTTGTGAGTGTAATTAATTCTTATGGAATAACTGTACTGAAGTCCAACAGAACCTGAGTTAATATCATAGCCAACAAGAATTTCTGCTTGCATGGAAAGCTGTGTGATTGTTTATGAGTACTTCAAAACCCTGGGGATAAAATAATCATTTTCACCACAATGCAGAATGCTCAGTTCCATAAATGTGGATGGGCAATTTCTGTTTCATTTTCTCAGCTCACTAACTGTTGGCTACACTGCAATATGTGATAACTACTACAGCAGTAATATTTGGTCTATGGGACTAAATCCATTACAGTAAGCATTTGCATAATACAGCGGTGTCGTTGAACAAATGAGGAATATGTAATGATCCAATCTGTGTGGGACAGAATGAACACCGCAAGTAAATATGTAATGATTTCCACATGGCTGCACATCTGACGAGAGCAACAAAAGCCCTCACTGTGCCTCGTGAATGACCCTGATCATACAGTTGTCAGTCCGGTCAGCACTAAATGCACCAATGACCTCACTGCAGCTATTGGCAAGAAGTGCTGTAAATTAAGTAAGCATCAGGTGTACATCTTTAAAGGACGACTCTTGGCAAGTCAGGGCAGCAGCACACGTAATCAGCACAATAAATACTTACTAGCTGTTTGCGCAAACTGACAGGCCCGGTGACTGATGTGGTTGCAAGAGAGTGGGCTGAATGGATGGCACAGATCAGCCCGATGAGGTCAGAAAGCAAAGCTCTGGCTGCATTTGGCCCAGCTGATCTCCAATTAAACAGGGCATTGACATAACACAACGGAGCAGAGCATGTGAGCCACCTCTGGATCACCAGCCAAGACATGTCACACACACCCTCTTAGCTTTCACCACAAGCCCATGAAGGCAAAAACACACACACAAGCAGCACAGAAGTAATGGTCGCACCTAATTTTGTCTTTATATTCAGACAAAGCCACTGGAAGCTTCATCCCAGGAGTCCTCTGCCTTGATGTTGGGTACATGATCTAGTTTCTGTGCAGGTCTGTACTGCTCCGGCGGCCCCTGTGGGGAGGGAATAACGAAACCCTTTAAAGGCTTCCTTGGCTATCACATTTCTGGCCTCGAAATACGGAGCCCCCAGTCAATGTATCTATGACTATTATCTATCAATTAATACATCTGTCTCCATTGTAGGGGTCCGCTGCCCTGCTAGCGGCCTGACCAGGCAGTGAACTCTCGCATTCCTAAAAAACACGGTCATCCAGCCTCTGTAATTTGTCATGTTAGAAGTTGACAGTAAAAGGTCATCCACTCCCATCGCTGGAGGCAAGAAAAAGCACCAGGATGAAAGTGCACGTTCAGACGACGGCTATTGCAGGGCTCTGCCTATTTGTATAAGACTGGGAAGACACACACACACACAGCTTTATCTAATCTAGACCACCTATCTGTCTTATACTTCCCAGACTATCTGAAAGCAGAAGCAAGAGCGGGTCCATTAAAAAGCACTCCAGCAGCTAATAATCCACCTATTACATACCTTAAACTGGACTGTCTGAATAGGAAATGTTTGTGAAGCGACATGTTTGTGATGATGAGTAGTTATAATGTGAGGAAAATGAGCATTTTCTGTTCCACAAGTAGCATTAAAAAATTCAATATCTGCAGATTTTAAACACTTTCCAAGACATGAAATGAAATATATCCTATCTGAGGGTAGTTTGAATAGAAGAGTGGATGATATCACTATAGATATCATGACATATCAGTAAGCTAACACCACCATCCACCAGCTATGTATTTTATGTTTCAGTATAGTTGCACATTTAGTTTTGGAGCCGACAAGCTATCCATTAAATCGGGCCACCTCTGACTCCGCTCCAAAGAGAGGGCAGCTCTGCCAACAGCTCATCCATCATGCACAATATCAATTGATTTCCAAACATAAACAGAGCATCTTTGATATAAGGGACAGCTGGATCAGAGGGGGCACGGCGGAGGAAATGCACTTATAGGCATCACAGTCCAGCTCCTGTCTGCTGCCCTCTCTCCCCCAGACTGGCATGATTTAGCCGGGTCGCTCGCTTCCTGCAATTATTCTACTTCCGAAGCACAACACCGCCAGAACCAAAAGCACCACAACACTGTGGGGTTGATTCTAATGACTCCTCCAGTTCATCCACAACTGTGCCTGGACGACTGTTAGCCCATTACATTTGTAAATGTGCAGTAGTGGAATGTAAGTAAATATATTTCACTTTCTTAACTTTTCTACATGTATTTGACGGCTTTAATTACTAGTTGCTTCACAAATTAAGATGATTAAGATAAGATAAGATAATTAGATGATTAATTATGAGACATTTGGTGTCTCATGACTTTGGAGGATTATTTCTTCTCCAAAATCAAAAACACAAGAGCAAATGTGAGGAATGCATTAAACTTTAGCCCAAGCCTTTTAGCATTAACATTATATCATATATGCAGCCGTTTTGTAACTTAACATATTTAAGACGTTTTTACGGGGGTTATCATGGGTTATAAAATGTGTCTGATGGAAACAAAGGTCAGCTGGAGACAGACACCTCTGCTGACTCAAGGAGTTTAAGCATTGGCTTTATCTTACATTAGCAAGATACACTTATGAAATCTGAGAGTCATGATTTTAGCTGACAAAAATCCACAGTCGTCAGCTAAAAATTAGAAGCTGCTTTTGTTTAATTCTCCGTTGAAACAAAGACCTACTGTTTGAAAAATCACTCCAATTTTGATGTGTAAGTTATCACTGTTATCGCTGTAAATTTAACAGAGGGTCAGAATTTTTATCATCTAAGTCATTTGTCATGCAAAAATATTTCATGGTTCAAGTTTTAAAAATGTGATGACTGTTCCTCCAATCAGAAACAAGCTACATTGATAACACTGACTCTGCACATGCTCAGTTGGATTCTCTCTCTGCTGGTGGAAAAGAAGCAGGATCATTTCAATTTGGCAGAGGAATGAGAGTTACTTTTTGATGTAAACTATATTTCTTCTGTTTTCTAGAAGTTTAGAAGACTGCAAATTTATGAGTACATGAATTTCATCTCCAGTTATTGGCTCACATAAACAAACTATGCTAATATAAGTGTTGCTAGTTAGTCACTAAATTTGAATTTAAGAATTCATTTTTAACTCAGTTTAAATAATTACTAGAATAGTTGCTGAGTCTTCTGCAAAAATAGAAACAGACTTTTGCTTTGAATGCATTCGATTCCTGACATCTTGAGGAATTTGAACCATATACAAAGAAAAATCAGTAACATTATTAGATACCACAGCAGTAATGTGATGACTCAGAGTTATACCTTTATTTGACATATAGTGGGTTAATAGGACTGATTTTTGTTGTTTTGTTGCTTCATGTCGTCTGTGAGTAATGAAAGAAAATGTAAAACAAAATGTTACAACTGCCCCTACATCTTGCTGTTTGTACTTACACACTTGAGTAACATTTTCACTGCAGAACTTTTACTTGTAACCGTGTATTTTTACAGCGTGGTATTAATACTTTTACTTAAGTAAATAAAGTATTCTGCTATAGTGCAACTATAAAACAGTGTATCTATGCAAAAGTATGCTGCTGATGGCATAGAGGTCAAAAAGGGCACATGTTTCGGACACCATGAAGGACATATAGCAGAATATTATATATGTATGAGAGACTCGGTTTGTGCTACTGTGAGCACTTTGGGACTGTGGCTGAGCATGTTAACAAGATGAGAGTCTTCTCATCACAAGCCATTGTGGTAATAACAAGAAAGATGTGGACAAACAGACTGGTTTGTGGGCAGCTTTTTACATCTGAACCAATTTATAACACTGATACCTTTGATACATAAAAGTATAATCTGCACTTATTAATTTGAGTATTACTTTAACGGTCAGCATTTGTGCAGTACTTTGGCCATTACATCCACACTCTGTGGAACAGCATCCAATGATCACATCTCCTAATTATGAAATACGTGTATGTTTTATTAATTAATAATTGATAATCCTCTTGAACATGATATGGAGCAATTCCGTTAAGCTACATTGAAATATTATCAATTATCGTGTTTTAATTTTTACCCAAGTGGCTCCCCTATCTCCACTTACATTACCCTCCTCTGCTCTTCCATGCAGCATTAGAGAGGCGTCATTAGTGAGGACCAGTGGGAAGGCTGCCCGCAGTGGAGCAAATGGAAGTCGTAAAGCAGCACTACTCATCGCACGGACATTACACATTGACCCTCCCAATCCCTCAGCCTCTGCAATTGGCTGACAGTGTGCACCAATGACACGGTAAACCACAGGCTTTTCAAACTCAATTTAGCCCGGCATTAATTATTCCTCTAAGTATTCTATGCCCCCGTTAATATTGGAATTCATAAATGTATAAGGTTAGGGGCGAGCATGTTGTGGTACACTTACCAATGTGATGATACAATTCCCATTTGATGGTAGCTACCTAATTAAGACTAGCGAGCTGTGTACTGCAGGACTCATATATCTTTGTTATACCAGACAAATGCTCCCTTTGGTTCACGACCAGAGCGAGATCAGAGTTTTCTGATGACTGAAACTTCCAATAACTTTCATTTAAAATTCACTCGCTTCTGTATGAGGAACCACCATACCACCATGTCCATCTATATCTCGATATGCCGGACAAAAATGAATTACCTGCAGTGCTAAATTGAATTTGTTGCAGCACAGCCTCAAATCCTCAGAATGTTTTCTGCCATAATGGGATTAAAATCTCTGCATGATGCAAAAATATTCAATACAACTAGTGCTATACTCAGTTTCAGGGAAACAC
>JAJHUR010096749.1:0-47170 GCA_027495735.1 Lutjanus campechanus
ATCATCATCATCATCATCATCTGAATACCCTAAAGCTCAATGGCATTAAGAGTAATCTTGCAGCAACCTGTAGCTCTTCAGTCCGTCTGTGATTTGTTGTTAAACATGATAACTGTCAAACACAAAGGTTTCAGCTATGTGAGTCTAGAGTATGTTCATTTACACTGTAAACATACTTTATACTGTGAGCAACAGTGCTTCAGGCATCTCAAGAAAGGATTAAATCAAAGGCAACTGGACCTGTTTATATGTCTTTGAAGATGTTTCGCCTCTCATTCAAGAAGCTTCATTAATTCATGCATGTCAGGCTGGTCTGACACTCTTTCAGTCGCTTTCAATTGCTTTCGATTTAATCCTTTCTTGAGATTATGATGACCTGGATGAATGAGAACATTCACAGACAAGTGCTCCAGGAATGTAAACAAGAGCCACATTGATATACTGTATAAATAAGCTTTTACACAATGCATATCTCTTGTCCATAGGTCCCAGAGAGTGGAACATAGGTTTCATCTCACACATAACAGACAAGTTTATTCTGTGATGGGATACAATTTGAACACAACATTTTCTGTTTGGTTATTACACTTGAGAGATTTGCATGTTTGCTTTTCTCATGGATCTGAAGTGGGCAGGGCTCAGGAGGAAAAAAGGGGATGTCACCAACTTCTGAGCGCCAGTCAGAATCGAACAACAGGATTTTAAATGGAAAATGAAGGTACACAGTCCTGAAGAAACAGATTAGCTAAGTTTTTGAGTGTTAAACATAAAAACATCTATCTATCTATCTATCTATCTATCTATCTATCTATCTATCTATCTATCTATCTATCTAAAATTGTACAAGGTCCGTTTATTGTTTTTAAACAGGGTGTCATTCATGTTGATGGGAGTCAAACCACATCCTTACTTGTGACAGATATCAGTGCAGTTCAATGACCTTTCCTCCACCCATGGATGTACAGTAGGCCTACACACCCTCCAATAAACAAAACAAAACACTGACTGCTGTGTCATTATTACATTCATCTTTTTGCTTTTATGATGTTGCTTTCAAGCGTTCCTGATAAGCCGGTATCCATGCCTTAGTCCTGAACATGACTCATCACTCATTTAATCCTGTGGTTTGGAGTTAATAAGAAAGGTTTTCAACAGTGTCTAAAAAGATTGAAGCCTAACAAAGCCTAAACCTGTCTGATCTCAAGAGAGACAAGTAGTGCTGAAACAGTTTGATCATGCATTAACAGATAGGGTGGATTCGCCTAATGTGGGACAATTTTTGCAACTCTGACTTCTGGTCTATATTGCGATATGAAGCAAACATTTTTAATCTACACCCAGTAGCATTCTGAAATCCTTAGGTTGTGATCTAATGAAATCAAAAGAGAAAATGCTGATAACACACTCATTAAAGAAATGGTACACATATAATCACACTTAGTGCCAAGTTGTCTCAAAAAATCTTTATTTCCTAATGTGGGACAGTCCTTTCCCAAATGTGGGACACCCGAATCATGCCCAATTAATTCATGGAATAAAAACTCAAGGCTAAATTTGCAATCCCATGTTCAGTAAAATTACAACTTAGAAAAGCTTAAAGGTAGGCTATGTTAACTTGAACCAAACAAACAAAGAAGAGAACTGCACAGATAACAATTCATGATCAAATCAGCCCCAACTGTAAGCACTTTTAAATCCAGGTTAAAAACATTTCTCTTTTCATGTGCGTATGGCTGAGCTCTTAAGAGTTTTTAATTATAATTTTTTGGATTTGCACTCTTTCTTGTACTTCCTATATTCTTTTCTCTTTCTTTCTTTTAGTATTTCTAATTTTTAAATTTTTACATGTTCTTTTCTTTTCACATTTTTTGCTCTTACTGTTAAATGTTCTGTCTTTATGTAAAGCACATTGAGTTGCCTGTTGGTATGAAATGCGCTATATAAATAAAGATGCCTTGCCTTGCCTTGCCTTGCCATGAATCTGTCACTCAAACACACACACACACACACACACACACACACACACACACACACACACACACACACACACAAACAAACAAAAAAACTTAACCTGTGTGACATCATTAACACACTGTTTTCATTTCAGGAATCAAGTTTCAACTGTTAAACTGATTTCCCAACAAAAAGGAACACACAGGTCTACAACCGTGGCAGAAATAAAAAATTAAATAGCCTAATTGTGGTAAGAAAGGAATAACAGTTCTGATTGATAAGAAAAAGTAATTTATTAAGAAAAATAATCAAACATTCTTTGACTAGAGCCTCTCAAATGTGATTATTTGGTGTTTTTATCTGTTGTGTATAAAGGTGAATTGAATTACTGGGTGTTAAAGTCTTAATTAATAACAGACAAAATAAGTTATTTGACATAATATTTTACCCAGAATTAAAATTAAAAGGTCACAATGGAATTGTCATTGTCATTCAATTGCTATTTCCAACAGCACATGAATGTGGCACCGCTACCTGACCGCTCAGTGGGAGGAGCCGAGCAACGAAGAATGCTGAGTCATAGTGACATCACTCCGCTCTCCGCTCCGCCTGACGGCATCACGTGTGTGAAGCCAGGAGGGTGTTCATATGTACAACACAGCCCAGCACTGAAGCAGCAGATTGGTTTGGGAGCATCGACCTACCTGCCAGTTCACCTCGCTGTCATTCCATCACAGAGCTGCACGTTACCGGGCTCATTCCGCGGTCGTTAACCGAGCACAGGCTTGCGGCGACTCATTAACTCGTCAGGGCATACGGCAGAGCTGCCATACCAGCCCCCGTGTGTGCTTTACCGAGCTAACCAGACATTAGCAAGTGATGAGCAGGGCCTGCTGCTTCTGGATGCCCAGCTAAGGTTACCGACAGGGCACGCCGCTTAACAGCACCGAGACACGCTGCTGCTTTCAGGCTTTGAACTCTCTGACAGCGCCTTAAGGACCCCGGGCTCTGCCGCTTGTCTGGACCGAGACTTCATGCTAGCTCCGTGTGAGTTGGACAAACTAGCTAGCTAGCTAACGCTCGCTCAGCGTGCAAGTTCATAGAAGCAGCCAGCAAGACACCAGCCGTCAGTTCACACCTCCAGCCGGTCTGTGCGATGGGTTTACTGTCACAGGGCTCTCCACTGTGCTGGGAAGAAACCAAGAAGTATGCCGACCACATTAGAAAGCACGGCATCATTCAGTTTCTCAACATCTACAACAAGGTGAAGGAGCGTCAGAAGGATGTGCTGAAGTGGGGCGATGAGGTGAGAAACGAGCGTCTTTTTTACTTTTTCTTTTTTTTAATTGACTCAACATGTGATACATGCTGCTACATTTTGATTTGTCTGTCATGATGGATGTGCATGATGCAACATTGGTCTTTTTTACTCTCACTGTGGGCACATGTGCATGTATCTCAAATAAATCTGCAACTTTCAATATTGTGGAATATCCAGAGAATATTTACTTGTGCATAAGTCATTTACATTTTTCCATAACAATTTACACTGTTTATATTTGCCATTTATTAACAAGGTAATAGTAAAACTTTTTGTTGCTTGGATAAACCTCGGAGAAGGTGAGACATGATCAGTTAAACCTATATTAATCCCTAAAGGGAGTCATAGCAGCAACACCAATGAGAATGAAACACAGGTGAGGTACAAGGTAAAGAACAGGAGTGTAAAGCAAACCAAGATAAATATGATACAATAAAATTGAACGGAATAAGAATAATTGTAAGAACAAGAATATAAGTAATTAAAAACTAAAGTCATGTAAAACACTGAGCAGCTGCCCTTAGATATCCACAGTGTCTATGAATGAGTAAATGGTGAGCAGGAATATGTTCATGCAGTCTATAAATATATATATGAATGTATGAATTTGCACATATTAATTCATAAATAACATTATAATAAGTGTCAGACTGAATTCATGGTACCAAGTTAAAAGTTTTTTAAGAATGTGACAAGGTGTTTGTTTTTTTTAAATTATCAAACATATTTACTAATGGTTATTAACCAGCCAAAAGTTGCTTATAAATGCTCATTTGTGTGTTACCAATCATGCAGTTTCCTAGTAAGTGTTTAGCCTAATAATACATCTAATCCAGGCAGTACTACCTATAATATAGGACACTCCCTATATGCTCAAGCCTAAAGGCTGCTAAACAACATGTTAAGAAATGGTTTTCCAAAGTTTTTCATGTCAAGGACCCACAATAGATGCACATTGGACCACAGACCCCCAGTTGAGAGTTTTTTTTGTAAGAAATTCCCTCTAAGTAGCCTGAGGTTTTATTTTTAGGTTTGAAGATTTAAAAAGTCTTAATAGCCAATCAATGATAAAACTAGGGTCACCATAAATTACAGTCAGCCCTGTTTCTTTCCTTCTTGTTTCAACTTGCAAAAAATGTGATGTTTAGTCATGATTTTAAAAAAAAAATCATATCATGATAATGACAGTTTTATGACTTGTTGACAGAATGACATCAAACTGTTGCACACAGCAACAGCAAGCATGACTGAAAGCGAAAGTAACGTTGCCACCAGCTCCATGATGGAGGGATTAGTTCTAAAAAGGGAAGCGACTTCAGTAGTGTGGAAGTGGTTTGGTTACAAAAGTTCAGATGTACAACAAACCACAGTTATAATAAGTTAGAGGTGCAAGAAGCCTGTGGCTGCAAAGAGGCACCGTACATCAAAAAAATTAATGCACCTCAAGCAGAAGCCCCCGGTTGAGTACAAAAATTACACAAGTAGAGCTCACCAGCTATTTTTCAGTAATCTGTCTTACCGTCAAGAACATTATCGCCAAATACCCCTGAATATTGTGATATTATTTTAGGGCCATATTACTCAACGCTAACAAAAGTTAAAATATTCTACTCCTCCTTTTGCTGGTGACTTCCTACAACCCACTCAAAGATTCCTGTTGGTCCTCGGACCCCAGTTTGAAGTCCACTCTGTCAAGATACTGCATGTGGGTTTGGCTGTTGCCTGTTTTCTTTCGTTCACATCCTCACACCAGTTTGCGTTTCTAGTTTTTGCCCGTCACTGCCCACAAACCTTCAGTGTGCTACAGCTTGAACAAAGTGTTTTCATTTCGAACAATGTGGAATGCTGTTGTTATAGATTAATCCCTCTTTCAGACAGGGGATTACAGAGTAGCAGAGTCAAAGTCAAGGAAACATAACTGATGAATTGGAATTGATGTGATGGCGTCCCAGTCTGATCTTGAAAACGTCTGCTTTGTGCTGTTAATCTGGCATGCATTGAAAACCTGGTTTTGAAGTAAGAAGAGTGCATCAGATGGAAATAATCAGTGACTGTGATGCCGGGTTTTGACTGTGGATTCACAATGTTTGTTTTGGATTCTTTATTTTTAGGTTGAGTACATGTTGGTGGAACTGGACGACGAGAATGAAAAGGTTCGACTTGTCCTGAACGGTGGAGCTGTTTTGGAAACTCTCCAGGACCAGGGTGAAAAGATAAACCCAAAGTAAGTAAGCTCTCCGCAGTATAGGTCTAAGCATTCAGCTGAACGTATGATGGGTATTAAAAGATCTTGATCTCTTTATACATCTCCCTTTTTAAAGGAAGAAGGCTCTAATTTACTTGGATAATTTTTGTTTTTATTTGACTTCAACTTTGTTTCCTTCCTCCTTCCAAATACACATTTGTTTTGAGAAGATATGCAAGAATTCTTTCTGGAAGTAATCATAGTCACCACAGAAATAGCAGCACTTACATTCTATATCTGACTTACACTGAAGTAAATGCCACACCTCAAATGCCAACAGTCGTGGCAGCGCTGTTGATAATTTAATGGTTTGTTTTGGATCACATTGAGCTATCGAGTGGCTGGTTGTGATTTAGATAAATGCTGGTTGACTCATACTTACGCCTAATATGTCAGGTATCATAAAAAGTAGAGGGAGGACTAGACACTGCATAAAGGTTAACTCAACACTTTACTTACACTTGTTTTTTAATACCAAAAGTCACACACACACACACGCATGATTTGTTTTAGTTTGACTGGTAAGACCTGTTCTCAGAGATGTACTGATCCTGTTTGATATCTACCTTTGATTGATACAGCAGTATCGCACTGCAACTTTAAAGTTATTGTATTTTAACAAAAAATATCATACACATAGAAACAACCTGGGAAGGACACTGCACCAAATGGCAAAAGTATGTAATGTGCATCATATTACAGGGAGGCTCTGTCATCTTAACAAGACGGAAACAGGTTATCACTTTACACAGATTCGAGTGCAGCTCATCACACAACCACTCCTTCTGTTCTTACTTGTCAAAATAAAAGCCTCAGACTGTGCCACTGCTCTACCAGCTCTTTGATCTTTGTGGTGCTGAAATGATTGGTTTCATTGCGGGTTTATGGAAATGTCAAAATAATCATACATTCAGCCTTGTTTTCGAAATTACTGATATCATCTATCGTTCAGGTGTTAAAATTATGGTACAAATACAATAGTTATTGTGCATCTGGCAACAGTGTCCCTGACAGAAGAATCTGATCATGAATAGCAACAGCTGAAGGCAGACAAATAAGATAGTTCAAGACGCAAAGATATACATTTGCTTTTTTGTGAAAATCAGTCCTTGCTTGAACTGCCCACACTTGAGGGATCACAAGTTTCTTATTTCTAAAGAGTCACAAGCCAAAAGTTGAGTACAGCAGAGGCAGGTAGCACTGTGTTTTCCACAAACTGAATTTGCCTGACAGGCTGTATGCCGCTGACTATTAATTTGACTTTCAAAATCGCCGTTCATTCAACATTCATATTACGTGAGATGATTGATGCACAAGTCCTGCAGGCTTTTGTACACACACACACACACAAAACACACTGCACACACAAGTCTGATCCCTTCAAAAAAAACAATGGTGAGATGTTAAAACAAGTCTTTACTAATTATAAAAATCAGTTCTTATACCTACAGAGACCCATTGTCATCACTTCATTGCACCATTAGAAGCAGTTATAAGAGTGTGTCTGCCTGCTTTGCAAACCTGGATTTTCAGCTGTGACAGATGCCCTCAGGCTCCGTAAGGTCGGATGGGAAATGTCACTTTGCTGCAATTTCTAGGTCTTTGCATATTTTCAAAGAGCTGAAACTGGCCAGACCTGACTACATCCCGACACTGCCTTCGATCTTACTGCAAAGATGTTATTATGTCTGTGATGAGCAATGTTCCTAAGGTTAGGTTTTTGTTTCAATAGACCACAGAGTCTTTTTCCTCATTCTCACAGTCAATCATTAAGTACTGTTTTAAAGACTTTGCAGGGCTTTGTCTTGTCTTGTCTGCAGGTTCTGATGCAGCGGTCTTTACTCTCCTCTCTGGCCAAATTCAGCACTGCAAAAAAGAGACTTGTCATTGGTTCCAAACTTCTTCCCTTTCATAGTGCTAGAGTCCCAGAGGAGTTTCACTGGTTCATCACATTGATTTATAGCTTAACATAGTTCTCTGACATGTATCGAAAGTTCCTGAAACGCCACAGGCTGTTACTTTAATATGTGAACTGCAGGAATTTTGTATCGTCAGGTGTGTGCAATTTGAAATCCTCTCTGAACAACAAGAGTTCAAAATCATCCATAACTTTGCAAAACTGTTCTGATAATGTCACTTTTGAAAGTGGATTACTTGTGGGTTTAAAACTATGGCAAAGAACTTTAATATTTTGTTGATTTTGAAGGCCCCTGTGTACAAAAGCAGTAGTGTTTCCACCGCCATAACCACAAAATTTAACACTGGGCTCAACAACAACAACAAAGGATTGCCTGCTTGTAGGGGGCAAGTTAAATAACACATCGGGCTAGTAAATCTGGCAGCTCACTTGCCCAGCCAAGCAAACCAGTTTTTACAAGAAGTGAATTCCTATGGAATGCAGTTTTAACCCCCCAACAGTTCTGGAATGAAATCAATAGACAGGGTCCCAGAAAGTCTTGGGAAATATCCACAGAGGTTAAACTAGAGAATGGAGAAAAACAGTAAAGCTTAAACAAACAAAGTGAACAAACTACTGTCTCATAAAGAATTGCTATGATGTAGAACTTCATGTGAAGTGTAACTTAAACAAAAGACAAAGATCGTTACGTGCATAGTTGCACTCAGGATTATTACCATTGGCTTTAGAGACCAGCAGGTTTAATGCCACTCCAGAGGAAGACAGACTGTATGTTTTGTGAGCTTGGTGAAATTGAGAGTGAGATTCATTTTCGTTTCGCCGTCCTGCCTATGAGGACTTAAGGGATGTACTTTTTGCTAAAATGCCCTCTATTTATGCTGTCTTCTTTTGGCTGGATGAGTAAGAGAAAGTTGAGTTGTGCTCCAGAAAGGGAACCTTTTTTGTAGCAGATTTTATTTGTCAGGCTTTGGAGGGAAGGCAGAATATTCAATTTATGTTTGAGCTATAAAGTAATTTTGTATTGAAAGGAAAATGTTTGAACACTGCAACTGTATGGCCACTTTATGTGCATGACACAAAAATTAAAAATGGAACTAAAAGTCAGGATGGTCTCATTTGCTAATGTAGGTCATACATAGGTACCTGTACTAAACCAAGACTGTTTCATAACCATTAAAAACTCTTTGTTATTTAAAGTAAAATGTAATTTTAATTAAGTCTGTAACAAGACATAAAGTATGTCCATATCCAAACTTTTAAATTAATGAATGTCATGAAGAGGAGAAATGTTCTGTCCTACAAATCACATTCTACAGACTTTTTAAAAAAACATCTTCAGGTGGTACAAATTCCTGAAAAAAAATACCATAGTCATTTTAACATGTTTAAGCAAAATAAGAATAATCATGTAAAAATTATTCTCTAATAATATCGCAAATCATATTGCAATTGTAATATGATCAGTCAAAATAATTGCAATTAGACATTTTTACAAAATCGTTCAGCCCAAATATATACTGTATAATACGTTGACGCTTTTACAAAAGTGTTAAATCCCAAAAACCTCCAAAATGTAGAGGTGAATTGAAGATATTTTTGCCTCAGTCTGTGTCAGTGATAACAATCAGAGCTTCTCCTGGGAGTGCCGTTTGCATGCCTAAACTGTAGTAACATTTCTTTGGGAAGAGGAATTCTCTGCAGGCAGAGTAAATGTGTTTGTACAAGCTCACGCTGTTATGCTTGCTTGCTGGCCATGACGTCGGCCTAAATCTGTGGAGCCAACTTCACCCAGGGGAAATACCAGTGGCAGTGGGAATAGTAGAGCCGATGCATTCCTCATTACTGCCCCTCTGTCGCACACACCAAAGAGCACGCTCTGGAGCACAAATACGTTGCGTTCATTTGCCTTGCCAAGATTATGGCTGACATACGATAAAGGGCGAGTGGTCGGTTTGTTTTATCAGGAAGGTCATCGTGAAAGGCAGACCAGGATGGGTTTTTTTTTCTCGATGGACCTCTTCCTTACTGACCCATAAAAGCAGAATGTTTTCATTCATAACGTTTTTTTTTATTATACATTTGCAGTCACCCTACGCTTTGGAGACCAGAGTATGCCAGCTACATGATCGAAGGAACTCCAGGGCAGCCGTACGGCGGGACCATGTCAGAGTTCAACACTGTGGAGGGCAACATGGGGAAGAGACGACGAGAGGCCTCGTCTGTCCTGAACCAGAATGAAACCCTCTGCACCATCACCTCATTTCCAAGGTACTTTGGTTTACACTGAACAAGCGTTTCAAACCTCTAACCAGGTCCATAGTTTGATATACAGTCTTGCAGTAGTGTGCAAGATGTTTAATTTATCATTTTCATGGATTATATAAGTTTACTATATTGAGTGATTTTAAATTGAAACGGTGTTTGTTTGCACTTTATAGCACGAGCAGCAAAAATGTGCAACAGTTTAACATTTCACATTTTCTACCTTACATTACAGTGCTCATGGAGTACCTGTATCATCTGCCATTGGATTTTCCCCCCTCATGTTATTTAACCTATGCAGTCTAGTATGTCTTAAACTATTGTACATATTTTATTATTTTTATTATTCTAGGATGCCTAATATTAACATCTGACAAAGGGTCTGCCAATGAAAACTAGACTTAGCTGCCTCAGGCGTATTTACATTTTTTGAGTGTTGATCAATATACATATTATTAATATGTCCCTTTTCAAATAAAATATGTTTAGTTGATCCACTGAATAGTCAATTAACAGAAATTAATTGGCCACAAATTGAATCATGGATTAATCGTCATTCATTCTCTTGCAAAAAATGCTCTCTCCAGATTAAGGATTTGATGCTTTCCTGTGTCATACCTGATTACAAACTGAGATTCTGTTGGGATTTGAACTGTGGGTCAGACAAAACAAAACATTTGAATGTGTCACCAGAGATTTTGACAACATTTGAGACACAAAAAACAATTTATTAATCAAGAATTAATTGTCAGAATAATTGTTAATAACAACAATTGTTTGTTGCAGCCCTATAATATATGCTGTGTATGTTTTAATCCTTTGTTTAGGTTAGGTTGCCCAGGTTTCACCAAACCAGAGTACCGGCCGAACCCTGTCGAAAAGGGAGTGACCAAGTCACTGTTTTTCCCAGATGAAGCCATCAGCAAACACCCAAGATTCAGGTAGGCTTCATGGTTATAATTTTGACAGTGTGTCTGTGTGGCTGCCTCATTGATTTGGTTTTTAAATTGAAAACTTTATCAGTTTATTATTTAACTGCAGGATTATTGACTCCTTTGATCACATAGTGCAAATCTAGTTAATAAATAAACGGAGGCCACAATAATTAAGTGATTTAAATTAATGAATACATTGTTCTCAGATTTTAAAAATTTTGAGATAAGTCAGGTTACAGTCAGCAGTTTGATGGTTTTCTTTTTGACTTAATTTTACTGTAGGTGTCAGTAGACTGTGATGACACCTGTTTGTTCCAGTCATTGCTTTTACTTGTTTTTCTATAATGAAGCGCGTGTTTGTGGGTGTCTGTATGTGACCACATGTATGTCTGTGTGGATTTGCTTTTTCAGTACCCTTACCAGAAACATACGTCACAGAAGAGGAGAGAAAGTCGTGATTAATGTGCCAAGTAAGTCCAACTGAAATTAAATAGCTTCTTTTGTCTCCCACAGCACATACTCACGTTTTCTTCTTTGAGAAAAAGAAAATGGAAAAAGGGAGAGACCTATATTTTATGTATTTTTAGTTTCACGATGGCGACCCCTAGTTTTATATTAATTCGACTGAATACCGTTGGGTGTCTTATTTCGATACAGCAAATCAAATCTTTACATATTGCAGCAGACTGACGGTCACACTGAGTTAGACAGAAGCTGGCTGCACAAAGAGTCTCAGACTTTGAACTACAACCCACATTAGCTTCCCTGCTGAAGGCCCTGTCTTATCCAATTTACAACATGAACACGAATCCTGTTCTGCACCTTAATATGTTGAATGAGCCACCAAACAAACCTTCACTGCTGAAAGATTTACTGCCAGCGTCAGTTTGGCAGCAGTAAGGCTGCTCAGCTGCAGCACATTAAACGGTAACATTCAAGAGTACCTGCAAATGTCATTTGGTTCCTGTTAGATCAGGGTTGGGTCCATATGCTTTAATACCACTAACACGCTGTTTCTCTATCACATGTCAACTAGATTATTTACGTTGTCTCTCGTTCTGTTCGCTGTCAATCAAACGCAGACACTGACACACACCCTCAAAGATCTTTTTTTTTTCCTTTTTGATAATAAAAAGAATATTAATACATTTAAAATCCAGGTTGTAATCATCTTTGACTACAAAACAGGAAGATTAAATATGATTTCAGTTGGACTTTAAAGGTTTTGATGCATGACACTTGCCTCTCAGACTGCATGGGATGAATAAATAAATAAATATGACCGTATTCATGTTTCAGTCTTCAAAGACAAGTGCACTCCATCTCCTTTTGTGGAGGAGTTTCCTGAGGATGATGGTGAAGCAGCGAGGGCAGCTCTACCTGATCATATCTACATGGACGCCATGGGCTTCGGCATGGGCAACTGCTGTCTGCAGGTACTGAGCAGTGTGACGTCTCGCAGTCTTTGTCACCTTGAACAATCAATTTAGTTTTCAAACAGTGATGTAATAAAGATGGTGTGACCTGGAATGTTTTGACTTTTGTGTCACTGCAAATTTATAAACCCAATAAGTGATTTATAAATGAACTTCAGCCTCCATTTTTATGATGCTTCTGCAGGTGACATTCCAGGCTTGTAGCATTGATGAGGCAAGATACCTTTATGACCAACTAGCAACTTTCTGCCCTATTGTGGTGAGTAGACAGATAAAGCATGTGCTTCCTGCTTTGTGATCATTACCTGACCTCTTCTTCTGCTGGACTATTATGTAACTTATCTAACTTATTAACTGAATCAAATATTTTGAAAGCAGCTATGCAGAATTTGGCTGTTTTGTACAGATAACACAAGATTTTTATATATAAAATGTTAGATGAATGTTGCAGAGATACAAGATAGTGTTGCTTTGTTTTTCTGTGTTCCCATAAATTCATAAAACACTACTGAATACTGTTTTTGGCTCTTTACAGATGGCGTTGAGTGCGGCCTCGCCCTTCTACAGAGGCTATGTGTCAGATAATGATTGTCGCTGGGGAGTTATTTCTGCCTCGGTGGATGACAGGACACAGGAGGAACGAGGGCTCAAGGTGAGCAAGTTTAACTGAAGGTGCAAAAATGTGTTTTAGTCAAAACACAAGCCATTTTTCAGAATGTGCTTTGTTTAGTTTGACCACTTATAGTGTTTCTATCATTCTGAGCGATTGAGTCAGATTTGTGCGTCAGTGTCACCGTCAGTCAGTTTAGATTTGTATGCATGTGTTGACGCTGTTACAGACGGGCGACGCATTTTGAAACATGAAACTTTCATGTGTTTTCCTTTACTTTGACACTCTTCTGTACAGTTCTGTCACAATATTTAGTTTTGGTCGTTTATAGCACACGAACATCAGATTTAATGTAAAAATAAGTGGAATAATCATTTTGAGTATATGTATATAAATGTGTCATTTACCATTAAACCTTAGTCAGTAAAACTTTTTATGCTTGAGGTTTGTATCTTGGCAATAAATGTATAACAATGACCTTTTTCTTTGCAGCCGTTGAAAAACAACAAGTACAGGATCTTCAAGTCGAGATATGATTCAATTGACAGCTACCTGTCCAGCTGTGGCGAGAAGTACAACGACATTGATTTGACAATAGACGAGGCGATCTACCAGCAGTTGCTTGATGCAGGTGCAGTCATTTGAAAATGGAAACCAATATGTCCAGGGATGGGTATCATTCAAAAGTTTTCAATACTGGTACAGTTACTGATATCGTGGTTTCAATACTGGTTCCTGGATGATACAAAATCCATTTAAACAAAAGAAAAATGACATTACAAATTACGGTTCGGTTACTCGCTTCAAAGGAAGAAGCTGTTCAAAGACCTTGTGGTTAAAAAAAAACAAAAAACAAAAACTAAATGATTTCCATCTCTGGGCATAATGTAGTGTTTTTCCTTCATGCTTCCACGATGGGTAACATTACACAGCCAATCACCAGCATTATTAGATTTTGGTAAAAGCATGTTGCATCCTTAATGGCTCACTGATGCTGATGATATTCACTCCTGCTCCTGCAGTGAAGAATAATCAGCTTTCTGTGTGCAGGGATTGACAAGCTGCTGGCCCAACACATAGCACACCTCTTCATCCGAGACCCGCTCTCTGTCTTTGAGGAAAAAATTCACTTGGATGATGAAAACGAGTCTGATCACTTCGAGGTGAGGTTTTCTGTTTCCCCAGAAGAAAGCCAACCATGTGTTAAAATACAATGAAGGCTTGTATTTATTCAGACTTCTCTTCTTGCAGAACCTCCAGTCAACCAACTGGCAGACGATGAGGTTCAAACCTCCACCTCCAAACTCTGATATCGGCTGGAGAGTTGAGTTCCGCCCCATGGAGGTGATAATCGACCGCACCGTCTTTTAACTTGGACTCTTAGCTGTAGTCTGCGTTTATATTTGATGACGTGACATATAAAATACAGAAAAAGGGAATTAAGTTTTATTTTTGCTTTTGTTTTTCAGGTGCAGCTAACTGACTTTGAAAATGCTGCATACGTGGTCTTTGTCGTCCTGCTCACCAGAGTGATCTTATCCTACAAACTGGACTTTCTGATCCCCTTGTCAAAGGTAAAAACCGCCGCACAGTTCCAGGCTCTAGATGTTAAGAGATATTTAATTGATGAGGTAGGACATTTGATATACACGGTGCTCTGATACACTTGTTTTTCATTAGGTTGATGAAAACATGAAGGTTGCACAGAAGAGAAACGCAGTCCAGGAGGGCATGTTTTACTTCCGAAAAGACATCTTCAAAGGTGGGTAACACAAAAATTGAAAATTAGAGGTACTGCACCCTTTAACATGTTTTTTGATCTGTAAACTAAATTATATTACTGTCATGTGATGAAACACATGAATGCTGGTGTTATTATTGACATTTCTCAATAAATTTATAAAGATCAGCATTTCGTGACGCCCTTGTGGCTCATTTGGTAGAACAAGGCTATCAGGCCTCTGCAGCAGCTGCTGATTTGACTCCCACCTGCAGCCCTTTGCTGCCTGTCATCCCCCTGGTCTCTACCCTCTTTCCTGTCTGCTCTTCAGCTGTCGAATAAAGGCAAAAAGCCCCAAAAATATAATGTATAATATAAGATAATGTATAATATTATATGGGTTAAAAAGGGCTAAAACTCCACCCACTGTTTTTAAATCTTCCTGAACCTTGCAGGGCCAGTCCCGAGATGGAACCGATCGTTGAGGACTGCTCTGCGTCATGAGATTTATATTTTTTAAAAAGCAGGTTGACACCCTGCAATCACAGTTAGACAGCCCACCTCTCTCAGCCTCTGCTCTCGAGTGGGAGTCTGTGAAAAAGCAATCATTTTTAAATATATGCTGATTGAGACTCATCGTTCATTGACATGTTGTGTTAACATCATTTTGGCACTCTTGGCAGCTGTAGAAGCAGCACCAGACTGCAACAGTGGGGCTGCAGCTATTTACTGACAATCCCTGCAGACAGACACACAGACTGGAGAGCTCTCTGAGCTGCTAGCGTTAGCTCGGCCAGCTACAACACAGAAACTTTTACAAAAAGGACCACAAATGTGCCTCTTGTGACTGTCAAAGCTCCAGTGGGCTCTACGTTTCCATTGTTTTTCCACGGACACAAAGAATCTGCTGCAGCTGAGCGGCTGCTCGTGGTTAGTTAGCTCTCACTACTGCTACAACAGTGTTCAGTGTGTCACTGTGGTTGTGTGTATCATTAAATACTACATAAACACAAAGAAACACCACCTACAGTGGTAGTCCTGTTCACTAGAGGTGCACAGAGACGTCATTACTTGTATCTGTTCAACCCACAAAATGATCTGTCTGTATCTGTGTTTGAATAGAGAACCAGAAGTGGTTGTGGTTTATACTGGAAGTTACATTAAATGTTTAATTTTCTAACCTAATATTTATTGGCAAATCAAAGCATCAAAACTATTCAATAATGGCATGTAATTAAATATTTCTACATTCTTATACTGTTCTTTTCATCTCTATCTTTATTTTTTCAACTAAACCAAGTGTTATGAAATGTGTGAAACCAACCACCACCACTCTTTTAACGGGGATATTGAAAAATCAGAAATGTTTCATAAATCAATCAGAAAAGATTTAGTTTTCCACTGAAAATATGAACTCTACAGTGAAGTGGGTGGAGGCTCAGATCTGTGGCGCACTTAGACTTGAAGGTTGGTGTTAATGGTGACAGAGTAGCTGATGTATTTGAACTGTCCACCGACAGGCTGTAACCCGGGCCTCGATGGCACCGCCTCTGCTCAGAACGGCCTGGAGACTGATGGCACTAATGAGGAGTACACGCTGATGAGCATCGACACCATCATCAATGGAAAGGTGATTGTTGTTGTGTTAATTGTCGACTTTTAACTTTTTAGCCATGCTAACAGCAGTGTGACTAGGATGAAGTGCATCCCATTTGGTTCAGATGTTCATGTTCTCTCAGGGTTAACTGTAATAAGTTTGGTGTTCCCCTGACTTGTCATGTAGCTCGTATTTTTCAGATTGTTTGTAAATGCTAGAAAACAAGGAGATGTACTTTTTTGTGCATGTAAAATTTACCTAAAATCAAATTAGTATTATATAAAAAAAAATTTTGTTTTGTATAAAAACACCAAAATTAAACATCGTATTCAAGACAGGTCCAACATCCTTCGTAACCAACCACTCATTTATCCTTTCTCAAAAAATTAGAACAATATTTCAGGTGTAGAAAAGATGTTCCTTCAATTTTTATTTCTTTCTGACAAAATGTACAAACATTACAGTCTGCATTAAACTGCACTCTTAAAATTGGGTAAATATTACTAATTATTTTTGGAATAACTTTCTTTCATTAATGTATCAAAGGAAATGACAGATATTCAGCTCAACTTTGTTGGCGTCCACTTTTAAAAAGATAAAGACAACAATATGTCCACTTGGAGGACAGATTTACAGAATTGTGAACAAACTTGGCAAAAAGGCTGCAAAGTTAGACGGTCTACATAATATCCTATAATAACCCTGATACAGTCGATCCAGTTAGAAGGAGCTCATGAACTGTTTTACTTACTTGATTTTACTTGTTAACGAACTGATACAAATATGTAAAGTAACAGAAGCAGCTGTTTAAATGATGTGACTACAAGGCCGGCAGTGTTTGGAATAAGCTCTGATGCTCCTGAGGTGGAATAATGGAACGTTGTCCTGTTCTTCCCATTCTGCAGACATTGTGAATGTCTTTATTAGTGTTTAACTCAGGCTGTGCTTCAGTGCAGCCTCACAGAGCTGCAGTGTCAGGCTGCAGACTCTTAAGTCTTGTTATAAGCCATCTAACAATAACTGCTGTTTTCTTCCTTTTTATTATCACCAGGAGGGAGTTTTCCAAGGGCTTATCCCGATCCTTAACTGCTATCTGGAAAACATGGAAGTCGATGTGGACACCAGGTGCACCATTTTGAATTATCTGAAGCTCATAAAGAAACGTGCCTCAGGTAAATATACATTAAATATGGTCTCACAAGCCAAAAGCAGATTTTCTCTTTATGAAGCTTCAACTCTAAGCGCAACACTTACTTTTTCTGACATTACATAGGTGAGCTGATGACCATGGCCAAGTGGATGAGGGAGTTTGTTGCAAAGCACCCGCAGTACAAGCAGGACAGCGTCCTAACTGAGAAGATCAACTACGACCTGTTCAAAAAGTGCGACAGGATCGCAAAAGGCGAAGAGCAGTGCCCAGAGCTCATTGGAAACCCAGTCAACAAGTTCAAATGAGAAACTCAGTACGCCTGCATCGACATCATACAAACTTGCATGTGACGAAAGACCAAATGTGTTGCTCAGAATGAAAGCGGTCCAATTTTAAGAGAATGCAAAACAGCATGAGTGTGTTGTAAGAAACACACCTGCATCAGATGTATGTACATATACTGTATCAGATTTTTATGATTACAAAATTATTTTAATAGGGTTAAGACATGGAAAAGGTTGTGTAATAGAAATCAGATGTGTATTTATTTTTCTCTGGAAATTATGCCTATCTGTGTGAGAATGTAAATGTAGCAAAGAGTTGTACAGTAGCCTGCTTTTAATCTTGTGTTCTGTAAATACTGTACTTCTGCTCTTCCAAACATTAACATCAGAGATTTTTTGGGTTCTTTTGCTGGACATGAGCTTCATTTGTGTTTAGTAGAGTATCTTTTCTTTTTTTCATTTTAAGAGAAATGTTTGCTTTGCTCTGCTGACGATGTAGTGGGACCTTGAGTAGTGTTGCATTCAATTGGAAATGGTGAACCATTGTTTGCAATGTGATGCTGCTTGAAAATAAATCTGTACAAAAGTAAGTTAGTTTTCTCGCAACTACTTCAGATGTTTCGTGGGAAGCTTTTTATTTGAATGAGCCATAGAGAATGAGTTTAATCTTCTCAAATATGTTGTTTGAGCTCCCACAAAATCACTGTCATCAAGCTTGATTTTGATCAGCCTTCATAAACACATCTTGAAATCCTTCCAAGTAGCTATATTAGCATTTTTGATTGACACACTCAGAGGAATGGCTGCAGTCAACACATTTGGCTCATTTGAATGTTGGATAACAACTGGAGCTGTGTGATAGTCTGACATGGTCACTGTTCTGCATAAAAAAAATATTCACTCTTTGGCTATATTTATTTTAAACCACATTTTTTATGTGCCAGAGTAAATGAAATGATGAAATGAATGCGTTTTCTTGTAAGGTACAGTGTTCTCTGATGGTCACAGCAACTTTTATTATGAATGTTTAACCGGAAGTATAAATATGCTCTCTTGAGTTTAATTACAGACATTTCAGTTATCCACCCGTCACTCTTTTAGAGCACAAATTGTACAGTATTAATAGCCTAGCAGCTGGCAATAATGCTGCCAAAACTGGCCTAACGTACAACTACAGATGCCATGAGATCGTTTTACATTGTATTCATGAATATAGATATAGAATATGAACAAAGTACGTAACTACAGCTAATACGCTTTTATTTTGAATGTCTTAAACGGAAGTGTCGCAATCTGATTGCGTCCAGCTTGATATTTGTGGTGTAGTGACTCGATGTGCCCACAAGAGGGCGGTGCGCTCATTACTGTAAATGAACGCACATTGCTTTTGACAAGTTGGTGGACGAGACAAGTAGATTTCGGTCTTCTGAGTTTAATTTTTGTGTTACAGACGGTTGTATGGCGTAGTTATCCACCCACCACCTTTGTACAATACAAACTGTACAGTTTGAATAGCCTAGCTAGTAAGAAGGCTACCCAAAAGTGGCCTTATCAGCTCGTTTAATAATGTAATCATGGATTAGCCTGCCCTCCGGTGGTCAAATCGCGTAACTACAGCTAATACAACTTTTATTTTGAATTGTATAACCGGAAGTATCACCATACTATTGTGTCTAACTTGATACTACTGGTGTAGTTACTCGACGTGTCCACAAGAGGGCAGTGCGCTCATTACTGTTAATATAACACCGATTAATTTTGGCAGCAGTTGACGACAAAGAATGGTGGATGTGACAAGGACATTTCTGTCGTTCAAGTTTAATATTTGCGTTTTACAGACAGTTAAAAGGTGTAGTTATCCACCCACCACCTTTGTACAATACAAACTGTACAGTTTGAATAGCCTAGCTGGTAAGAAGGCTACCCGAAAGTGGCCTAATCAGATCGTTTAATAATGTAATCATGGATTAGCCTGCCCTCCGGTGGTCAAATCGCGTAACTACAGCTAATACAACTTTTATTTTGAATTGTATAACCGGAAGTATTACCATACTATTGTGTCTAGCTTGATACTACTCGTGTAGTTATTCGACGTGTCCACAAGAGGGCAGTGCCCTCATTACTGTTAATATACACCGATTAATTTTGGCAGCAGTAGAAGACAATAATGTAATCATGAATATACACTGCCCTCCGGTGGTCAAATCGCTTAACTACATGTAGTTACTCGATGTGCCCACAAGAGGGCGGTTTACTCACTGCTGTAAATATAAGCTGGTTGATTGGTCAAAGAATGAAGGACGTGGTAAGTTGATTTCTGTCTTTTGAGTTTAATTTTCTTTTTTACAGACAGTTGTATGGTGTAGCTATTAATTGTACTCACAGACATGTCATGAAGGTAACATATATGTGAAAATGGTCAAAATGCAGAAATTAATTTGTTTGGTACCATGCTCATTAATTTTGATTAGCACCCAACACATACTGTAAAACTGCCGCTGGTACCTGGGTCATAAACTGCATTTACTACATTTACAAACTCTTGGTATGTCACAAGTTACACTTTAAGTCAAAATTTCTGCATAATTTGTTCAATACCTGAAAAACTGTTTTGTTATTAGTGCACTGTGTGAGCTGCTGTTATATCTACAAATGTGAGATGAAGTTGTTGTAACCTATAACTGAGCATACAGCCCAGCATCACTACAGTTTATCTGCAACCCTTTTATATCTACCCTCACATCCAGGTATCTACTGTAACGTTAGCAGTTAGCTAAAAGTTTACATTAGTGTGCTACGTGCACGTGCTAACAACTTTCCTCTGTAGTTTCACGTAACGGTACGGAAAAACTTAAAATTTGATCACGGACGTTGTTCGTTTCTTGCCGATTTTGGATCAGTTGGTGCTTGGAACATGAGCGGTGTTTAAGTTAGGCTTAGATGCGGTTATTGTGGATATTGTGGTGATATCCATGATAACAGATCAACTAAACTCAGTCCAATTCCTACCATGCAGGGTCATGTCTAGAAAGGAACCTTTGATTTGCGAAACTCTCGCGAGATCTGTAGGCGTTGTTTCTTAATTATGCAAAATATACTAGGCAATTATGTTTCATAATGTCTCAATTGTGTTATTAAAATCTGTGCAACATAAAAGACTTGACTAGGGTTCAGGAAAGATCGGGGTTTAATTAAATTATCACTCTCGCGAGACATCGCGGGTCTAGGGTTTTCTTCTGGACAGGACCATAAGAAATATACTTTAGGTTAAAAACAGTCAGGATAAAAGTTGTACTAGATGTAGTTACACTGAGCACCGGAGGTCAGTATATATTGATGATAACAATATAAAACATACATGGTACATGTTGCTGTAAGTTATTTGGTACATATTAGTTGCAAGTTAGCATAGTGGCTAGCTAGGCTATTCATACAATTCATACTGTAAAATGGTGATAGGAGGATAATTATGCCATACAGCTGAATTGTCTGTAAAATTTAAGAGTAAAACTTAAAAAAGAGAACCAAACATGTCAACTTTGCCAAAATCAATCTACATAGTATTTACAATAATAATTGAACTGCCCTCTTGTGGTCACATCGAGTAACTACATGAGTAGCATCAAGGTGGACACAACAGAATAGTGATACTTCCGGTTATGAAGATTCAAAATAAAAGTACTAGATGTAGTGGCGCGATTTGACCACCGGAGGGCAGTATATATCCATAGCTACAATATACAGTAAATACTGTAGCTTTCATGGCATCTGCACCTGTAAGTTAGGTCACTTTTTGTATCCTTGTTGGCCAAGCCAGTGTTTATCAAACCTTTTACAACGTGTACAACCTCAGAAAACATTACACCAAGTTTTATACCCAGTACCACCATTATGACTATAGTTAAACGGATAATTCACCCCCAAAATGAAAATTCAGTCATTATCATCTTCAGTCATGCCAATTGAAGGTTGGGTTTATTTGGTTAGTCTGCAAAACACTGCTGGAGCTTCACAAGAAAATAGTGTCACAGAATCTCCCAAACCTGCTGCTGCATGTGGTCATCTAGCTCATAGTTTTAAGTATTTTTCATTTGAATTTTTGTAGTATTTTGATTATATGTTTCTTTCTTTTTTCAATTTGTTTTTTAATTTCTAAAAAATTATGGAGATTTCTCAGTGTATCACTAGATGGAGCTCGAGTACCACCAGTGGTACTTGCATCATAGTCTGAGAATCTAGGAGCTAGACTATTCTTATTGCATTCTGCAACAGGGTGATGGGTGGATAACTGATACGACTGATTGTAATACTTTAAACTTAAACTCACAATACAATCAACTTGCCATCCAATAGCTGTTAGGATATTTCAGTCTGGACCAAGTGGACTGACAGGCTAACATTGCCAAAAACATCCAATTCCAAAAGCTCAAGAAGAAAGTTACACATAAAAGTTATTTTAGGTTAAACATGGGCTAACACGTTACAAAAATATACCATTGCATTTCAGAAAACTTCTTTTGTAAGTAATCCTTTTAATGTCAAACAGCAAGTACCTGAACATCCACAAGATGGTGGTATTGAACCACAGCTTTACATAATACTGAGCTGCAGTGTCAAATAAGAGCACTGCCTCAATTTGACCTTTTGGACTAGATCATGATTGTGACTGATACAGGTCCACCCTGTTCGGAGACAAGACATCTAGTTTTATGCTGCAAATGAAATTAAGCACAATCAAAGCCCTGGGACAATAAAGTGACACAAGAACAATGAAATGATGATGGAAACGTTCACTGCAAAGTTCACAAATGAGTGTCTTTGAAAGCTTGGCCAGGTGCAAAATAATACATTTTAAAAGTTATAAGAGAATGGATTAGACACTTGATGTGAGAACATTTTTGTCAACAGTAAATATGTAGCAGGTCAGTGAATTTTAGTACAGCCATCTGTCCCCACTAATCCGGAGGAGAAATAGGCCTTTTTCACAGCAGACATTTTGACTTGTAATAGAAAGAGCAGGTGTTACTAATAACATTAATGGCTCTGTTCTATTCAAGCCTCCCAGTAAGCCATGGCAGTGTCACAGTGAGCCAGCATGCGCAACATTAGGACTGAATATGAATGAATTCAGTCATCATTCATTTTGTTATTTACGCCTGTTCTTTTCCTACCGTGATACCTCAGAATTTCTAATTAGAAAAAGGCAGATACAATGAGCTGTCAGTGATCAGAGTTCGTGCAGTATTTGCACTTCAGCAAAGGTTCAGAAGACCTTAAAGGGGAGCTCCATCAAGTCTACATATCAAAGTCACTTACATGTATAAAGATAGATGAGAGATATAACAGCTCCCTAAAAAGTGAAGTCAGAACATCTTGCTGCAGTGCAGGTCATAAACCCCCTGCACACAGTCTAACATATTGCCTCAAGTGATGTCATTTGAGGATCAAAGATGACAAATGAAAAAAATCTGGGGGTGTTAAGTTAAAGAGACCTCTGTAACTGTCTCAACGCTGCATTAGCCACCACTGGCATAACACATCTGAATCTCTAACCAAACTGTTGATTTGAATTGTGGGTAATGTAGTTTTGGCAAGGAAAAATAATACATGCAGGGAATAAAAAAAGACTGTATCAAGACTGCGGCACTGAACACACTCTTAATCGTTTGATTCACTTTACACTTTAATGTCACTTTACAACAGGCCAATTCAACTAAAGGACTGCTGGACGGATACAGCCAATTTAAATTTTTCACAGTTGTACTGTATAGGGTGCCCTTTCAGTGGAGAAAATGTGATTCATTACCATATAGGCTGCCCTTAATGCTAAAAAATTAGTTGGACTTTTCCTTCCTCCAACTGGCTGAATAGTTCATAGTTCCCTGTATGTTTTATTACAGAGGTGAGGTAGTTGTACTTTGAGTCACATAATAAAACAAGTTTAATCTAGACCAGACATAAGAAAAGTTTCTCCATAAATGCACCATGACTTTCAGTGAGCTTGTGCCCCACCACATACAGCTGTTTCCTTTTTATTTTTTTTTCACCCCTGCCTCTCAGTAGTCCTGCGTCCGCCACTGTAACTGTACGATCTGAACCAATCTGGTATTAATTAGTTCAATTTTAAAGCATCTATGTGTCGTGATTTACACCCACTCCTCACCTGTTAGCTAAACTAACATCAAGCTTCAAAATTTAGATCCTGATGCCAACGAGACACAAAGTCGACTGTTGCCAGTTCCAGAGTAAATGAGCTGACAAGCTGCGGCACGTAACAGTTCAGTGTGTTTAGTGTGCAATAAATCCACTGCTGTCATGAAATAATATGTGAAGAGATACAACAAGTCCAATCATGGATAGTTTTCCTGAGAGCTTGGAGAAACTTATCTAGTAAAATCATACTGTGAGTTACTTATAGGCAATAATATTATTACTTTAAGTCGTCTGTGCTGCCCAAATGTATTTTAAAATTGTAGCCCTGCTAATAATAGTCATTTTTATTAAATGTAACTCTAATATGATTATGTCTTTTTTTTGTACCTGTAATGGAATACAGTTACCTTTTGTTTGTGTCCTGATTATGTAATCCCGTTACAAGTAATCCATTACTCCCCAGGCCTGTGTGTAGGTCATATGTGTTTACACTTGAGAAACATTTTCACTTTAGGACTTTTACTTTTTATTGAGTTTTTTATGTGGTGATATTGCTACTTTTAGTGTAGTAAATGGTCTGAATACTCCCTTCACTACAGCAGCACTACACCAGAAAAAGAAAAACAGATTGGTATGACGTTATAACATTATTGTAATAACAAGATATCCTGATCACATTGTAGCAAAAACTGTTCTTGTTGTAACAATATACAATTTATCAGATAATTCTTATTTTTGATATAAGTAATCACATCATAATAAGAGACAGTTCATAGGCCCATCATATTGTAATAATAAGAGAAGTTTCTTGTTATAATGTGATAAGTTTGTGTGTTGTAATAACATGAAAGTATCTTGTCATAACAATAAACTTGCAGTGTGCAGAGGATGAATTGAGGAGGCTCACAGCCTCAGGAAAGAAGCTGTTCTGAAGTCTAGTACCAAGGCAGCGGATACTTCTGTATTTCTTGCCAGGCGGCAGCAGATTGAACAGACTGAAGGCAGGTTGTTTACATGAGCTGGCAACTTTCTCTCTGAACTATTTCTGCAGATGCGCAGTAAGATCATTGAATAGTCCAAGTTAGTACAAAGGCCCTGAGACACTTGATCAAGGAATCTGATGCCATTTTACTGTTAACCATAGTTGAGGCGTTTAACGGGGCCGTGGTAGTTTGGGGCCTAAGGCAAGTGCCATCCATGTGAGCATGTGCATGGATGCACACATTGGAATAGAATTAATTTACCATTTCTCATATCTCCTTTAATTACTAACATCACAGTTTCTTATATTCATGTGTTTATTTTTTTATTTAAAATAATAAATATTCCAACCAATCACAACACAACAGAATATAATGCTTCCATACTCTATTCTTAAGGTCTTCAAGAAATTGTGCCTCTGTTGTACCTCTTTCCTCAGACGGAGACTACATTTATTCCTTCTTTTACTTTTTTTATTATTGTATTTTATTGTATTTACCTATTTGCTGTATATGGTTTTTGTGTATGTTTTTTGTTTGTGTGAGTATTATAAAGCAGGAGTGCTCAATCTTTTGTAACTGAAGGCTCACTTCTGACTGTTAAACAATTTACAAACAGAAGTTTTCTTCTGATCTCTTTTCTACAAAAGACGAGGAAAGAATACACCTCGCACTTGCAGCCTTCGCATGCGTCGGTTAATAATTTCCAGAGCTCATAACCTATTAAACTGCAATTACAGTGAGACAGGACGGCAGAGATTGCCTTGATGTCATCTTTTTTGACTGTGTGCGTATGTGTGTGTTGTCTGTCGTTGCAGCACACCGGGTCACCTCCTGGCTGCAACTCTCCTGCAGGGCAATGGGCCAGTCTGCGTGTTCCTCCCACTATTTTCCACTGAGCGACAAGGCTGCACATTGTGCTCAGACCGGCCAGCCAGCCAAGGTTACACAGTCGTTTTCTCTCCCCGCCTCAGAAAGGAAAGGTAGGTAGTCCACGGCACATAGCTGCATCTCTACATCCACGCACAACATCTTGCTCTCTACGCAGCGCGGCTGGGACACTTTGTGGTAAGGCTTTCTATCATTTTATCCAGAAATGAAAAAATGTTGCGGCGCGCATGGCGTCTATGAGCGGTGAGTTTGGGTGATGCTGAAGCGGTGACCTCTACTGTTACTGTACAGCCTGGATGCGATCGACAGGATGCGATAAGTTTTTTTCCCCCTTCTGAATTATTTTATAAATTCCTCTCTGGAAGTTTCACTGATGAAATTAGAGGATGATGTAATGAGGTAACCGCGCACATCTTTCAGTTGAAGTGGAGCCCGGGCTGCTGTTAGTGTTCCGTACAGTACAGTGCGGAAAGTGCAGTTTACATTACACGTGTGACCCCGATGGAAAATCACTTTTATGCAATATTCTAGTGCAAATAAGCGTCAGGACGCAGATTTAGCAGGAATGTTCCCGTGCATTGGTCATGCATTCGCGATACTGCGCGGTCATTAACACCAAAACATTACTTTAAAGACACAGCCAGATGAATGCTGCAGCAGATGTAGTTATTTATCTCTGTCTGTGACTGGTAGTTTTCAGTACTGTGACAAACTTCTTGGTGGTCTTCCTGGTAAAAAACAAAAAACAAAAAAAAACTTTTGAATTTTGCTTTTGCTGCTGTCTCAGGCTGTGATTGTGCAGTTTGTCTGAATGATGATATGCACCAAATGGAGAGCCATTTTAAACATAAATCTATATTCTAGGGATGCACCCGAATACAAATACGTTATTTAGGAAAGCACAAATAATGAACAGATTGGAGAAATCCTACTGATTATACCTTTAAAGCCAAACAGACTATTTATATACATGTGCTACTTTTATCTTTAACTACATTTTTACACAAGTACTTAATTTTAATAATGATAATATGTATAATATTCTATTACTGTGAACATGCAGGTTAACACATCAGGAAACATGAACACAGCATATATACAGGAATTTAAAAAAAATCTTTACTGTAAAGACTATATTTCTAATGCAAAACAGAATCTTTTGATTTTTTTTTTCAGTTTGCGATTGTTTGGTGTCCCTCAGTTAAAAGGGTGGTGGTGGGGTTCAGTTCATAAAACCAAGTCTGGTTAAACTTTTGGTATAAAATGCTCACTTCTGGGCTTCTATCCAAATACAGATACAAATAACAACGTATTTTGTGCACCTCTATATAATATATTAGGGCTGTGTATTGGCAAGAATCTGGCAATACAATACAGTATAATGCAACATGTAGCAATATTGTAAGCAAGGTGATATAGTGCTATTTGAATAAATATATGAATATGAATGAAATCTGTGTCAAAAAATCAGAACACTAAGTTAGTCAACAGCGCTTCTATCTTGCAGTTTAATCACAACACAAAATGAACCACTGCCACAAAGCTTTGCATGTCTCATGATATCATGACACAGTGTTTTTGAGAATGATACAGTATCACAAAACTTTCTTACCCTTCATACTCTGTATACTATACTATACTATACTAGCATTATTGATGCCCATTCTTTCTAATGTCTTACTATCGATCTCCTCAGTGTACTTACCTGTAGTGTACAGAGTGTACAGATAGATTCACTCTTCTCATTACTCATTATGCAATGCCAGTGAAGTGTCATACCAGTGCAACACAAAGCATAAACTAGAGTTGCACTAACCATTTACAGAACATTGCCATGCACTGTCATTATATTTAGAGTTTGGTCCTAGTTTTCACTTTAGCTCAGTTTTAGTAGTAGTCCACTGATATTGGTTTTTCAGTGGCTGATGCTGATGTCCAATGCTAATATAAATACAGAGAAAAGTCATGTATAACTCAACTTTTCCATGCATATGACAATCTAATATAAATTGTTATCGTAACCAGTAACATTGTTTTAGATGGACTTTTTATTCTTTAATGAAAAATACTTTGCATCATGCTGTAGATTCCAGAGTATGACTGGTATTTAAAGATATAACCTGCAGTGTATATGTATAAACTCATACGAAATAATCCTTTTCAATCATCACTCACGACCCACTAGAAGTGTGTGGCAGTGTCTGTATCTGCAGAGACCCTGTCCTCTGCCTGTATTGCCTTATTTTTTTTCTCTTGGGACATTTCACCTGACCTCCTGATGTGTTTACGACCAGCTCGGACAGATCCTACTGACTCTACCTTTAAGGAAGAGCAGGGTACAATATTTCAGAAGCAACATCATTCAACTGAATTACTCTGTAGATTCTAACATAATATATATTAAATGCTAGCCAGTAACAGTTTTAGATTAGATTTGCTGTCATATGTAGGATGGAAGAAATGTCCTAACACTGTTAGGAAATATCTAGAATATTGAGTATTGCAACATTATATTTTGTAATACTTTTACTATTATGTACACTGTCATATCACTGAACTGTAACTTTTAAAGCATGATAGTGTTTGAATAAATTATCCTCAGTAATGAAACCACTGTGTCAGTCCAGATGATGCATCAGTGTTTTGGGCAGATCCAGTCTCCTCTTTGATTGTTAGACATATTTTGCAGCATTTAGCATTTAGCAAAGACTCACTGACTGGCTGCTAACATGCTCTCCTGTTGTGGCTCATCATGCTCTGATTAAGGCCTTGCAGATTATCTTGTTGGTGCAGCCTAATGCATCTCTGATAATCAGAGCACGGATATTACTGTACCAGGGTTGATCAGAATAAGCCATATTTTGTTCCTGTAGGCAAGTGATTATTGACAAATGCAACTATCAGTAATATTGTATTTGTTGCCTGGACAGCAGGACACCAGAACATGTACAGTGTGGTAAACTGGGACACGTATTGTGCTCTGTTTTTTCAGGAATTTTTCAGAAACTACTCTTATTACATAATACATATTTGTAACGATTGTGCAACCCAACTGATCGAAAAAATATTCTTTACAGGGTTTAAGTAAATTCTTCTTTCAGTGGATTAAAAGAAATGCCTTGAATGCATGTAAACAAAGTCACTGCCGTGCCCCCACAGTTCTATTAGTCATATTTCAATATCATATGACTTTATATAAGAGCAGCATGCAGATTGAATTGAGATGCTTTTGCTAAATTTGATAGATCTGCTCACATTTCTGTCTGTTCAAGTTCAAGGTTATTAGTAAAAATCAGATTTCATTTACCATATATCTTAAATTTTGTTCAGTAATGTGTTTTCGATGTTCTCATGGTCTTCTGTCATATTTAGCACAAGAGCCACAGTATCTCACATCTGAAGGAGGCATTATAGAAGGAAGAGTCCATATTTTGTCTTGTGATATGTCTCCAGCTGTGGACACAGGTGTAGAGACTGTCCACTGGTGCAGCAGTCTGTGACGTAATTGGACTGAATTGAATGTATAGCTCAGAAACATGTCAATAGAAACCAAGAATGCAGACATGCTGCGATTTCTGTGGCTGCGAGGAGGCTTTTTGTGCAAGGCCTGAAGTGATACAGCAGGGTCTTACAAACAATATAAGGGCCTGCAGGACTGTGTAAACAACTCTGGGGTGATAATGCATAAAGAGTGTCTGCCTGAGAGTTAACAGGTTCACAGGAGGAAAGTCGGCTGCAGGGATTTGTGCAGGTTCTGCTCTGCAATGTGAATCTTGTCACAATTTAATGAGATTTAAAAACCAGAATGGGTTTTTTTTTTCTGCAGAAGGCATTTGTTCCAGAGTTATAAGGCTTTAAAGTATATGGTTTGAAGGAGGGGAGTTGAGTACTGAGTACACTTTAAATTAATATCCCATCACTACAGAAGCATAATGTTGCCATGTCAGCAAAAGAAAAACAGATCAATGTCACTTTATGACATGGAAAGTTTATTGTTACAAGATGTTGGTCACATTATAAAAAGAAACTTTTCTTGTTCTAAAAATATACTTTTTGTTGTAACATGAAAAGTTTCATGTTATAACGCAATAACGTATATTGTCATAACATGATGTTATATAGATATATGATCTATTATCTATGTGATCATGATATAACGTGAAATGTTTTATGTTTATAAACTTATCACATAATAACATGATAAATAGCACTTTGCTGTAACAAGAAAAGTTGTTGTTATAATGTGAGAAACATCTTGTTATAACAAAGTTTCCACGCTAACATGACGGGCAAAAAGAAAACTCTGCAGCAGAAAAAAAGGTTTGGAAAGGTGACCACAGAGCAGAACAGTAGTTGGAGTGATTTTGTCTGAATATTTGGAGAGACAGAGACCTTTCAAGTGAATGCCTGCAATGAATTTAATCAAAAAGTAACTAATACTCTGAGTAGTTTTTGAGAACAATATTTTGTTTTGTTTTTTTACTTAAGTATTTTTTTAACACCAGTAGTTTTTATTTTACTTGTAATTGAGTAATATTTCAGTAATGTAACAGTTCTCTTTCCACCACTGGTCAAAGTGTGACTAAATGTTCAAGACAAATGGTCTGGCTGTGAACTCCAGACATGCAGACAGACGTGTAAATGGCCTGCTGCTTTATATCACAAGGTTCATCTGACTGTCACACGCATAGCGATGGAATCTGTTATACTGTAAATTGCATATACTGTCTATGGAAAAACTACTTAAGTCTGGGGGGGAAATAGGCAGAAAAATGTACTTTTTGACTTTAACTTCTCGACTTTATTGACCGGTTCCACTGGAAGCTGTTTAAATCAGTGCTGAATACACCTATCATGTGTTTTAAACGCTTACAAATAACAATGCAATGATGATCAGTGATAACAATAACACACCACCACAATTTGACAGCTTTGGCAGGAGAACGTGCACAAAGGTTTAGAGACGTTTTTGCCAAAGTAAATTTAGCACCACTACCTGGGCCAAAAGAGATCCTGCGTTTATTAAAACCTGGAGCACATTAGTGGTAATTCATCTACACGTTTTGACATCCTCATTACATTCACCAGTCTGAAAGCCAGTGAATCACTATACAGCACTCGCAACTGAGTAGATATGTAGTTAATTTCTCTACATACCTGCCTGCTGGCTTCTTGTCAAAGTAAAAGATCAGTTATCAGGACATAATAGAATGTGGGTGGACAGGCTGGAGCACAAAGAGACAAAAACACAGATGTTTGTCAAGATGATAACTCTTGAAACACTGGTTACAAATACCAGAGTAATGGCTGACTAGCATCAGTGGTAAGAGAAAGAGTCATGACTTCAACTGGTGTCATGTGCGGTTATAATAGGCATGTATCACAATTGATAACTTTGGTTTTAATTTTCTTAAAAATGACTTAGTGTTAATCATAACTGATGACTGTTATGATCACCAAGCCCTCAGGCAGATTAATTAAGCTTATCTAAGGGTGGAGGTTGGATTTGGAAGTGTTGGGCACATAAACTTGGCAGGGGATTAGAGCCCAACTGATGTTATCATCATGATATTGGCCCATCGCAGCGTTGTCTGATATGTGTCTGTAGCTTTATAGGCAGCATTTAATATACATTTGAACGCATTTCTCAATTCAGGTTAATATACACGTGTTTTGACCTATTTGTGTTTTTTATTCATAGTTATTTATTATAATTAAAAATATGCTGAAAGTTGATTATTTACATGCCCTAAAACAAGCTAATCACATTATCTGCTAATGTTAGTATAATAGTAGCTACTAGTATAACAAACCTTCAGACACTTACCTCGTTCTGCAGTTCCCCTCGGATCTATTGAGCATTTTAGTATCTTGCAATGCATTGTTTCAGTTTTACCACCTGTAACTTTAGCCACTCTCACTGCTGTTATCAGCGTTGTTACCGGCAGCTCTTTCCATCCCAAAAATATCTGAGAACCTCACTGTTCACTACCAGCTTCCAAATGACAGACAGACAAAGTAAGCAGCTGCTAGTTGGTGAACACAATGGATCATTTTGTATTTATATAGTCAGACATGTCCGTCAGGAGTTGGTTGAGACCAAAGCAGAGCTAAAAGGAGAGTGAATATTGGATTTACATTCATCAGATCACCAGAAGCATGATTCCAAATGAATGCTAACGCTAAAGAGGCAAATGTTTGTTAACAAACTCACCATATCAACTTAAAAAGGTGCTTAACATGTCAGTCATCTATGTGATGTTCAGCTTGTTGTGGTCTCCTGCCTGTGAATGCTCAAAATTATATATTTTAGATGTAAAATTAGATGCAGTGTATGTGAATTAACTTTTATTAATTGTGCATTCTGTTTTCAGGTGACAAATGGAGACCTTCAATCACAAACTGAACAGTTATTTAGAGTCATGGATGGGTCCCAGAGGTAAGTGTCAGTTTTATATTGTCATCTTACTAACTGATATAAAATTTGTTGCTCTTGTTTTTAAAGGGATTTTTCAGAGTATTTGATACAAGGTTATATGAGTACTTATCCATAGTCAGTGTACATGCCCCCAGTTTGGAAAAGCAACATGTGTGGAAGCTATTACTGATTTTGCTCATGGTTTGGAGAGAGCAATATTTGGCTTATATAATGGCAGCCTCCCAACAGAAAAGGCTGTCTGATCGCAAGGTAAAATGGTGAAAATATTCTGTTTATAGCGTACACTTAAACAGAATAAGCATAAAAAATGTAAGACCTTTATTTAAGTGGATAAAATGGCCTACATTTTGCTGCTGACCCTGTGTACCACAGTACACATTGCTTAGCTTCTGCGGTGGTGGTCTTCTCAGCATCTCCAAACACAACCCATAGTGACCACTATCTACTGTAGGTAATACACTGACTATTGATAAGTACCTCACTTTGAAAAAATCGAACTATCCCTTTAAAATGTTATCTGCCAAAATGTTGCAAATACTGTAATTACTGCAAAGGTTCAGCACAGTACTAGATTTAACAGGAATGTGAATGTTGCAGTGAAGGTAAATATTACCTAAAACCTTTGACCTTTGGTCTTTCATTACATGCTGTACACATTGCATGCACTTGCACAAGAATTCTGCTTGGGTTTTTTCACCTTCTTGCTGCTAACCTTTCTCGGTGTTGAGCAAACATCCTTCACTGTGTGCACTGCTGCTACTGCTTTTCAGTTTTCAAGTTCATCTGCTGTTACCAATGGGGCCACCTTATCAGCCTCCTCTTGATCTAAAGCAGTGATAAAAACTGGCCTCTTAATCTCCATATTTCAGATCAGCGGGTGCAGGGATGGCTGCTGCTCGACAACTATCCACCAACCTTTGCACTCACAGTCATGTACCTTCTGATCGTTTGGATGGGACCCAAGTACATGAAACACAGGCAGCCGTACTCCTGTAGAGGCCTCCTGGTGCTCTACAATCTGGGCCTCACACTCTTGTCCTTCTACATGTTCTATGAGGTAAGCAGACTGCTCAGCAGCGAGGGTGTGTTGAAGTAGGCCAAAGCAATCACAGCGACGTCACAGAACAGACAGATAAAAGAAAAAAAGGGGAGACCGACCTGAAGCAGCGCTGCATACTCACTTAAACCTCTAGCTTTATGTATGTTTAATCAAGGGAATAACCTGCTCTGTCATTTTTGAAAACATGCTTATTTGCTTTTTGCCAGAGTTAGATAAGAAGATTAATATCACTCTCAAATGTATGAATTAAATATGAAGCTACAGCCAGCAGCCAATTAGCTTAGCTTAGCATTAGGGTTGGAGGCAGGGGCCTGGCTCTGCCCAAAGGCAACAAATCCCACTATCAGCACCTCTGAAGCTTACTACATTATATCACTTTTATTTATTTTGTTTCCTTGTCAAGAGTTAACTTAAAGTTCTCATGAAACGGCTGGTGGAGTACTTATCGGTTGCATGTTTCCTGTAAAACAGGTCACTTTTCAGAGGAACTTGTCACAAACATTGATTGACATTTACAGCAGCCAATAGCAATGGACGTGCATTACACCCCTCCTACCATGCAACTAAAGCAGTCCACAGATGTAATGCTAGGAGGCCAATTTCATGACAGGGAATAGGCTACAATACAGAGGTGGGGTTCTTGCAGGGTTATCCTTGGGGTAACTGAGCTAAAGTAAGTTAGCTAACTCCAAACTGCTGTAAACCTGGTTAGCCTCATGGTGCTGGAAGCCAACCCACCACCTTGGTACAACGTAGGTGCTGTATTCCCTGTTGGTCTCAGAGGCTGTATATTTGTCCCAGTGAATAATCATGTGACTCTGTTGCCCGCTAACGGCAACTGACAGCTAAAAGTTATGGTTAGCTACTTTACATAAGCTGCTAAAGCCATCTATCCATCAGGAAACTGTAATTAAATAACCGAGAGCTGGAGTTGAGCAGTCAGAGGACATCAGAGGGAAAACCAGGAAATATTTTCTCCATAAATTATGATCCAAGGTGTGCTTTTGTACAATGAGGCCCAGTCCCCAGAAACACTCCAGTCCACTCCGGCGAATGGATGTATTTGTCTTTCATGCTGCACTGCATTATAAGCAAGAAAGCGTTTGATTGGATGCAAATTTAGCGTGTGTCCCCGAGGGCAGGATGAGTCATCAATGGTTTCAAATTGTTTTCCAGAAAAAGACCAACTCTGAAATACTGTTAAATATACATAATAACTTTTCTGTGATTGCTGGGACAGATACTGGCATACGTATAGATCAACATGTATGTGATAAAAACACTCAAACATCGATTTCCGCTTCATAGGAACTTAGAAACAAGTTAGAAAAATGGATACCACTCTAATAGATGTCTCTTAAATTTGAAGCCAAACCTATGTTAGTTTACATTAGCGTTAAGAGGAAACACCAAAAAGTGAATCCACACCTTTTATGTTTTTACAGTTTCCTGTCTTCGTGCTAAGCTAAGCTGAAGGGCTTCTGGTCCCAGCTACATATTTACCTTATGAGCATGAAAGAGGTATAAATCCAGTAAACGGATTTCCCAAAATATGAAGCTAAAGTCAGGAGACAGTTAGCTTAGCCTAACCACTTGAAGCAGAGGGAAGCAGCTAGCCTGGCCTAGCTCTGTCCAGAGGTAAAACAAAATACCAGCAGCTCTGCACTTCACTATAACAGTATATCTATTTTGTCTGGTTGGTGTAAAAACAACAAATTGTTGTTGTTTTTTTACATGCTTTTACGTGTTTTGCCTTGCTAAGCTAGCTAAGTTAAACTGCCATAGCTGCAGCTTTATATTTAGTGGACAGGCATGAGACAGGCATCATTCTTCTCATCTAACTCTTATCAAGAGAGCAAATAAGTGTATTTCCCAAAAATATTTAACTATTTCTTTAAAACTTGACTGATTAGACATGGGCTGATGGCTACTGGCATCTCTCATATGAGAGACAATGCTATCAGGGAGTGAGAGGGACACAGCTGGTCGCTGACAGGCTCATTGTTTCAGCCATCAAATCCCTCATATGCCCTCACAGACATCCCTATTGTTTGCTGGAAAACTGCTTTTTATAAACAGCTGACTAAATAACTGAAATTGATAGAGGCACTGATGGAAACAAACATTAAATTGCATTTTTATTAGGCAAGGAGGCCGAGTCTGAGCTGAATTTGGTGTTTCAGATGTAGCAATATAATGCCCAGACTTTTCTTATCATAATGACTGTTATCTGTATTTTGTGTACACTCGGAAGGCTACTGAGGGTTTTTGCGGATGTGTAAGTCAAAAGTACCTGTATCATCCAGCTGGCAGAATAAGTTTCTTGTTTCTGTCTGCATTGCGTAAGGCCCTGGTGGACTATTGGCTGTGAGATTCATTAAACCCTGTGCTCTGACAGTGCCCCAGCCATGGGGTGAACTTTTGGCAGTCCAAAATCAATGCCACCTGATGTGAATCAAAGTACAGGGCAGTTTTGTTCTTGTCAACTTTCCAGGGCACAGAGACGCATCACATAACGATTCTGATTAAAACTGATTGTGATTAATTTTGTTTATTTATAGGCTCCACTACTGCTTATAGGCTCTACTGTGAGTTTGAGCAAATAATCAAGGGCGTATATCGAGTGAGGAGGGCTGATGTCATTGCACACATGATAAAATACTGGATGTTTAAAACCCAAGCTTCATTTCATTCTGGTGGCAGTTTCTTGGCTCTGAGGTTATTTAGTGAGGCCTTTTACAGCAGCAGACAAAGACAGCAGATCTATATTGATTTGGTGAATCAGCATTAAGCCACGCCATCGATGTGCATTTGAATATTTCTGCTTTAAAGGGACGCTGATTTTACACATACAGATTAGTTTATTTGTCACAAGGAGTACTACTCATGAACACAGGTGTATAATTTCTGTTGTGGGTTTTGTCAAGGCTGAAAAATAACCCTGATGATGTCAATTTCTCGGAGACCTGGTGTGTGTGAAGTACTGTTGTGTCTAATGTTTGTTTACTTTGCTGTCTTTGTATGCATGTTTAACAGTGAAGGGACTCCAGACTACAATTAGCTTTAAGCTAGCTCTGGTACAATAGAGTGCTGCAAAAATGAGTCCAAAAACCCTGAAATAAGTTAGAATATTTGCACATCTGGTTCCTTTGTCTCCAAGTCAATGTTTTGTTTTTTTTGTACGATCACTGAAATAAGGTCTGTAGTTAACATAAGCTGAAGAGATTCTCATATTTTGTTGCACGACTTAAAATATGTCAGTAAATACCCCACACATGAATTTTGAAGCTTTTACGTGTCTTAAAAAAGGTGATAGCTAACAAGTGGCTAAATGCGACTACAGGGTTAGGCCGGGGACATTAAACGTCATCACACTCGTCACTTAGTGGTGGCGACACTGAAGTCATGTGACTTGGATTTACTTTTTTTTTTTTTTTAAGTCTTCATTTGTGAAGATTATCTTGCAGAAGAAAGCATATCACATTTGTTTGTCACAGAGCTTATTTTCTGCACTAATGCAAAACCCAATGGAAAAAACCCTTTGGCTTTTTGTAGACGGAACCAGAGCAATGCCAACTTCCAGGTTGGCCTACAAAAATAAATCATCTCTGCTGCACTATATTCATCATAGTCACATGGCGGCCATTTTCCACTGATGTCACACTCAGGATGGGAAGCTTAAATGTTGTACTGCTGGATTCTAGTATCCAAGTCCTATAAATATAGAGAATCTGACAAATTGTTAATATTACATCCCTTCCTGATTGATCACCAACTGAAAAGACAATGGTTATGGAAAATATTTTGAAGATTTCAAGGTAAAATAACACATTTGAAAGCCAATTAGCTACAGTGAGACAGAAGCTAACATTACATTTCCACCACTTCCTGGCCGACATCTTTACTGCCTTTACTGCTTTGATTACAGGCTGCTTATTGATATTTCCAAATTAATTCACACCTCTCCTTCCATAATGATTTTGCGATTTTATTGCAATTGCAATTAATTGTGCAGCCCTAGTCTCATGCAGGCTAATGAGTTCTCACGTGTGTTATTCTGGCCTGAAATACAGCCTGGTGTCCCTCCAGATTTCCACTATCCTTTGTATTTCAGTTACTGATCAGACAGGAAGCGATGAAACGATAGATTTGAAGGATTCTCAACATGCGTACGTCATTTATAGAACTTGCAACCTGGAACACAGCAGTATAACATTTGAGCTTCCCACCCTGACGTCAGAGGAAAATGGCCACAAATAGATCAAATTTATGTTCAATCCTGTGCATAGTCCCTTACAATTAAATGGAATAAATAATTAAGTTCTTTAAAGAACTAAAAATCATGGGGTCTTGGCCTTTGCTATATACATTTTAGCCATTAAATCTGTCTCTCGCACGTTCCCTGCAATGTTATGGAAGCACAATAATAAATCACTGGAATACCACTTTACTATGCAAAGGTATATAGAACATACTTTATAGTTAATGCAAAGGTGATGATGAAGTAGCTTTATTCTGTGATAATCATGTTCTAAAATGACCTAAAGACCTTTGATCCATAATATTCCAGCAGCAGAGTGAACTTTGGGATGTTTTTAATTTTAATTAGATTAAATATCTATAGCCAACGTCAGCAGCTAAAGATCAAACACCAAATTGATATGAGACCAAGTCTCAACTACTGTCTGTCTGTGTATGTGTTTATTACTTGTAGGGAAGGAGAAGTCACATTTTACAACATCATATCTTTGGAGTTTCACTTTTACATTGCATTTGAGCTTTGTGCTGTCTGTGTGTGTAGCAAATGCATTCAGAAGTTTGGTTAAATGTCCATTCTTTATTCATTTTAATTGTCTGTTTTTTTTCAGCTTGTTACCGCTGTGTGGCATGGTGGCTACAACTTCTACTGCCAGGACACTCACAGTGCACAGGAAGTGGATAATAAGGTGGGTCAGATGACACCATGCAACTTTTTTTTTTGTTTATTGCTGGTGATCTTATTCCCAATTGATCACACTTGCTGTCATTTCATTACAAAGTTCATGATTCCTCATTCTGTTTCTATGATAAACAGCACAGTAAAGGTATAAATGCCAGTTACTGTAGGGCAGCTAACGTTAAGCAATGTGTGTTTTTCTTTCAAATCTACTGCTCTCATTTCTATGGACCAGTACCTGTAAATCCCAGCAGATAAGCTGCAGAAACAGAGAGTCAGTTTAATCCTACTCATGTCATCATGATGACTCTCCAGTGTCCCTGCTGAGCTCTGCAGTGGAGGTGAAAACAAGGCTCACAGTGAGGAATGTGCACAGCTTTGCAGTTCTACAGCGATTAAATAAAAAGTTTTATCTATGTGTCAGTCCTACAGGTAGTTAAATTGCTTTATGATTCATCCATAACTTTCAAGGACCTTCAGGACACATATCTGCTTATCACCCTACACGATAAAGAAGAAGTTTCCTGCTGTATTTTATCTTCATTTTGTCTGTGTTGTATTGTTGTCTCCTCTCAGATCATAAATGTCCTGTGGTGGTACTACTTCTCCAAGCTCATCGAGTTCATGGACACCTTTTTCTTCATTCTACGAAAGAATAATCACCAGATCACCTTTCTTCACATCTACCACCATGCTAGCATGCTGAATATCTGGTGGTTTGTTATGAACTGGGTGCCCTGCGGCCACTGTGAGTGTTTTAACACAACTTCTCCCTCCAGTGACTCAAATCTTTCCAGTAACAACATCTACTGTTTGGCCTCAAAGCGAGATAAATAATTCAAGTGCCCTGGTGTTAAACCCATTAGCCCTGAAAACAGCCTGTTTTCCCCACAAAGCCTTTAAGGACACAAAGTGACACGTATTGACCTGAACACTGCTGCACTGTGTAACATAACTGTTTTGTATGAAACTTGTACACAAAACAGTTCAGTAGATGCCAATTTTTTTACTCTCCAAATCATTAACATGCTTTTTACTGTTGATCTAAACAGAACGTGTCATTTCTGATCTATAACCATGTTCATTATTTATCAGATATTCACTATATTGTCTCTGCATTATTGTAACTGTTAATACCTTGTATTGATTTTACTTGAACTTTACAGTAATTGTTCTAAATAGCGCAGACTAATAAAATCATTATTCCCTGAGTGATCGTTGCACTCCTCACTTGCCATTTACTGACAGTTATTGCTTGATGTGAATGAATAACTTCCTGCGTCTCTCTTCTGTGTCTCCTCAGCGTACTTCGGTGCCTCCCTAAACAGCTTCGTCCACGTCGTGATGTATTCGTACTACGGCCTCTCAGCCATCCCTGCCATGCGGCCGTACCTCTGGTGGAAGAAGTACATCACACAGTTACAGCTGGTGGGTTCATCCTGTAGTTTCCTCCCAGTGGTGGATGAAGTATTTAAAACCTTTACCTAAGTAAAAGTAGCGAAACCTTAGTGGAAAAAAACACTCCAATACAAGTAAAGGTCCTGCATTCACAAGTACAGACTGAAATTACTTGATTTTGTGCACTAAACAACGTTATAATTTAAAATCAGATCATATGTTGTTTTTTTTAAAGTAACTACACTCTTATAAATATGTTCTATGGTGTTCTATGGTTCCATCCAGAACCCTTCATGGGCATTCTGTCCAGAACCTTTCCATCTTCTAAAGGTGCTAACAAGAATGTACCCAGGGGGTTCTACCGAGAACCTTCTTTATATAAGGGTTTTACCTAGAACCCACACGGGGGATTCTACTGAGAACCCTTTTATATCACAAGGATTGTACCCTAGAAACCCACTCAGGAGGTTCTACTTAGAACCATCTTATATTCCAAGGGTTTTATCAAGAATCCACGCAGGGGGTTGATCAAGAGAAGAACCCCATCATATTTACAGAGAACCCTTAACGAAAGAGTTCTTCAAGGATTTCAACAATTTTTTATAAAAAGTACCTTTTCTCTCAAAGGTGTTTTTTTTTTTTTTTGGATAAAAAACATTCCTAATGGACCCTTTGTCTTACAAAGAACCCTTGACAGAGCCTTACTTCAAAAAAAGGGTTCTTCAGAAGCAGTTGGTTCTGCGTAGAACCTCAGCCCTTCAGGAAGATTCCTTTTGGAACCCTTATTTCTAAAAGTGTATAGCTGCCAAATGAATGTAGTAGAGTAAAAAGTACAGTATTTGCATTTGAAATGATGTGACGTGAATGAAAAAGAAAAGTATCATGAAATGGAAATATTCAAGTTAATACTTCAAAACTGTACTTTGGTACAATACTTGAGAAAATACAATAACTTTCCACCACCTTTTCTTCCCTTATTTCACCAAGTATCCTTAATATCCAAAATTACTGGTTTGAAAACAAGTACTAGTTAAGTTATTTCTAGTCTTTGTTTTGTATGTGATGATTGTTATATTCACTTTACATTGTGGAGCTGATGTTTCTATTTATGTTGAAAGTGTTCTTGGACTATTTTCTGCTGCAGCATCTTTAGCTTTAATACAGTGCAGACACTTTTACTGTCCATAAGGTATTTTAGGCTCTGGATCAATATTACGTTTCTATGAGCTCTCTGGGTCACCTTCTCACTCTAGTATGTGTCTGCGTGTGTGTGTCTGCATGTGTGTGTGTGACTGTGCGTGTCATGTTTCCTCCACAGGTCCAGTTCTTTTTGACCATGTCTCAGACTATGTGTGCCGTCATTTGGCCGTGTGGTTTCCCGATGGGATGGCTGTACTTCCAAATCGGTTACATGGTCACGCTTATTTTCCTTTTCTCAAACTTCTACATTCAGGTCAGTTGTTTTTCTATCTACGTGTTAATTAGTGCGTTTAAAGGAGTCTGGTGACATTTTCTTACTGTCAGCAAAATCACAGGAAAATACCAAAACTAGTGTTTTCTGTGTATAAAGCCTAATGTATCATAGCCCCCCATGCCACAGAGCAAAATGTCTTTTGATACCTTTTCTTCTCCTTCCATACTTTCAAACATTTTAGTGGCATCTCAGCACGGTGACCTGCCAGCTCTGTCAAATACACTGTGCTTCACTTCACCACCGCAGAGTGTGTGTAGCTGCTGGCTGTGGCTGCAGTAGTGGGCAATTAAATTGAGCGCTTGCTGTGATTGGCTCCGAGCTAAACCATACAATGAATATTCATGTTTTTTCTAGATATGTGTACAAAAAGGACTGAATGCAGATGTTGCTTTACTGGAGACGTTTCCATACTACTTGGTATTGGGTTATTTCGTCGATACCTTAAAAGTATTGAGTAGGTGTCACTGTAGTTTATTTTAAGTCAATTCCACAAACGTCATCTTAATCCACAGCTGAAAATTGTCCCTGACAAGTGCACTATTTACTCCTGTTTTCAAACAAACACTACAGTGCCCAGCTTTTTTACTAAAATATTAAGCTTTTTTTATTATTAAACTTCATATTTGTGACCTGTTTTTACTTTAACAAGTACAAAATCAAAATAATTTTTTTTTAAAAAGAAAAGGGAACGTATTGAATAATGAACTATTGCATTGTTGGTTTTAGTATTTTCAAGAGATATGATGACGGTAAGAAAAATAAATAAAGCCAGCCTTATCCTTAATATTATACATAAAACTACATATTTTTATTTCTCCACTCAAAAATATAAATGCAGTACCTTTGTTTTTGCTCCCATTCCTCACAATTTGGAGTAAAAGATCTACTTTTTCTGTGCACTGAAAAGGCCTGTAGATAATCCGTCCACCTGACAGGTGTAGTGTGTGAAAATGCTGCTTAAACAGCATGATTATGACACAGGTGTGCCTTGGACACTTGTAAAAAATGGGAGCGAAAACAAAAGTGTTGTGTTTATATTTTGTGGATATAGATAAATATGCACATGAAGTGGATAATAAGGTATACATAAAAACAAAAGGCTGGATTTGGTGAACTAGTTCTGTTGCTGCTTATTCGAGGGGGGGGGGGATGCCATCTCCCTGGTTAGCAAAATGGCCAAAATACATCCCCTTATCAACCTGCCACCCCCCCTCTCCTTTCATTAGTAGCAGAGTGAGTGCAGGGTTGTTTAGTTGAATGTCTGGTCTGCTTGACTCACTGATCTTTTATCTGACTGAGCTTTGTTAGAATCTATGGCCTTGGCCTTGGCTCTGAAATATCAGCAGCCTCACTGTGCTGTGTATTGATAAATCCATGGAGCTGTCCGCAGTGCTGAAGTAGCAAATAGGCTTATAATGGACCTTTCTTACAGCAGCCCTATTGATATGAATTAGTTGAGTAAACACAGGTGTTACCAATGATACCGATTAAGATTAGTGCAAGCTTAGCCTTTCCAGTGAGCCAACTGGGGCTGTGTTAAGGAAACCTGGATACAGTGCTGGCGGAAGGCCTCCATTCCTTTCTATGAGAGCTGCGCCATGGCGCACAAAGCCAAGTTTCATGCTCGAACATCTGCATATGCTTCCGCATTGTGCAGTCCACAGAGCAAGTGCAACGAAGACTTCCGGTTACCCCTCAGCTAACTAGAATGGGAATGAAACACTGGTATCACTGGTGACACCTGTGCTTACTATTTCATGTCAAAAATGCTGCTGTGAAAAAGGTCTGTTGCAACTTTTTCTTTGAGTACTGCCTCCGTCAGTTTTACCATGGATCTAGAATATTCTCTAGAACCAAAAGAGTTGTTCGCAAGTCAGTTCTCTTGTCGCGGGTGAACGAAAACAAACCAGGTCCACATTAAAAATCACCAAACCACCTACTGGGGTCAAATACTCCTTATCTCAACTCAGAATAATCACATACAGTAACAGTAGGGGATGGAAACAAGCATTCATTCTCTTTTTCTTTTTGCAGATTTACTCAAAATGTTTATAAATGACTTCCAACATACTATCTCACATTGTAAATACACATTTGTGTTTCAGTAATTACAATTTAACCTTTTATGACTTTGATTTATAACATCGTGTGTTCTCTCTGCCTCTCTTTCTCTCACACAAGACTTACAAGAAGCACAGTGGTTCTCTAAGGAAGGAGCACCAGAACGGCTCTCCTGCATCAACGAATGGACATGCAAATGGGACCCCATCTACAGAGCACACTACACACAAGAAACTTAGGGTGGATTGACATTTGAGAAACCGTCACCCAATTCTCACTGTAGCGCGTTAGCTAATGCTGCTAGGAGGTATATATTTATCTTCTTATCTAGAATAGTCTTGCACTCACTTGAGAAGAAAATAAGCCATAGCCACATTCATCCAGAGACTTCCCATGTTTTTACACACATTCCTACACTCATGGTATTGAATTATTAAATTAATATAGTTGAAGGACAAGAGCATTGTAGTATGGTTGCCACTGCACAATATTGCCTCCTGCACCCTCTAGAGGAAATTCACCCACAGCAAAAATCTCTTTCGTGCTACCAGCAAACAAACACACATTTTGACTCATCCAGTGATGCTTTACACACAGAAGGTCCAAAGATGAAAGCTCTAGTGAGTGTGTTGGCAGCTGAGGGTTTACTCACACTCGAGGACATCTCTGTCTCGACAACCTAAGGGAATTTAAAATAACACAGTGCTTGCTATGGTCTTTAGTGTGTAACTAGCACATGGATCTTGTGTCTTGCTTTATCTCACTCCTGCCTGTGCTGTTGCATAATCCTAAATTTTGCCCTATTTAATAACTGTAATGAAATCTTATTGACAGGTTGTAACAGCAGAAGCTGAATTTTGCTGCGTATTTGCAAAGCAGGGTTTCCGATTTGGAATATTTAGCCATCTAACCAAAGCAGAACCAAAGCATAGTGTACTAACTATACTAGGATTCATATTAAAACCAGTTTAAGACACAGTGGTAGAGGGCAGTTCATGCATTTTATGAGCACATACTCTTTAACATCCCCCATGTTAGAAACTGCTATATCCACTGTAGCTTTATCCAGTAAATGCAATTAGAACTTACATTCATTGGAATTAATTAAATAAGACAATGCCCATTAGATCTGCAGTGCAACTGCTTACTGGTAATATTTAGGTATTAAATTTATCAGGTAAATATAACTATCCTGTGTAATTCAATGCTAAATACTCAAATATGTTATATCCAGATAAACTTTACTGTATAGTTAAGAATTAAAGCTCATTGCTGACCTTGGAAACAGTTAAAAAAAAAACGGTGGCTCCATTTAGTAGATGCTCTGGAGCTTTTGATTGTCACATGAACTTCCTCAACACATGGATTTTGCCAGTTGACAGGTCCTTAAAATGCTCCAAAAAAATGTAAATGTAAACATCAATTGGCTTTTCAACGTTCTCCTTTTTCCCGTACTTGGATATGCTATCTGCTCAGCTCGTTCATGTTGAAAAGAAAACCACATTTTGAAGATGGTTAGAAGATGTTGCAGGGGACCTGTAAAAGAACCATAGTCACATCTTAAATTAGCTAATGTTAGCAATACTCTAGCTAACTCTAGATTGCATTAGCAAGTTAGCTAATGTAACTAGCTATCAAATGTAACTTACTAGGTAGTTGAGTATTTTCTTTTCTTACATTATCAGTGTTATTTATCAGGAACATCTTTTAAACATCTTCTAAATTGTGTTTGCTTTTCAGCATAGATGCAACACAGCATATTTAAGTACAGGAAACAGGAATGGAGAATAGTAACCAAGGTTCCAAAAAGGGGCGGGGCTTAGGAAAGGTCAATTCCTGCTGTGGAACTGCTGAGGAAGATCATTCATATGCGATCAAAAGCACTGGAACTGCTACTGAGTAGACCTTGTAATCTAATTATGTCAACACTACAGTTTTCATTTTGTTTTTGTTTTTTTGAGTCTACACATATTTAGGGTGCCTTCTGGACCAGTTGATTTGGTTTCTAATGTAGCATTTTTCATCTTTTCAATATGCTATCACCAGATTCATGTTGGTCCATTTCAGACTAATATGTGTCAGACTTCCTCCTCAAATCCTGTGCCTGACTCTTTATGTTTCTTTTTTTAAATATCAAATGCCCGAAACTATCATTCCTAACTTGACACTACTAAATACATACTAAATACAATATGGATGTTTATCTTAATATTAAAGGAATGGGCGGGAAACATGCTTGTTGGTTTTCTTGCTGAGGGTTAGATGATCAATGCGACTCATGAATGCTGGGACGCTACAGCCGGCTAGCTTAGCTTAGCATAAAGGCTGTAAGCAGGGAGAAACAGCTATCCTGGCTCTGTCCAATGGTAAGAAAGTCAGCCTACTAAAACCTCCAAAGTTTAATTTAGATATTACTTTTGGGAAGAGTCAGGCTAGCTGTGTCCCCCTGTTTCCAGTCTTTATGCTAAGCTAAGCTAAGCTTTCCAAATAACTCTAGGCAAGAAAGCAAACAAACCTGTTTTCTAAACCACTGAACTATTCCTTAGATATTTTCCACAAAAATGCTGACAAAAAACTTTTTACTCATTTTACTGGCGTGGTTTATGTTGCATTCCCTTTTCCACCACAAGCTTGGGGTCGTAACACATATTAACACTATTTCTAAAGTAAAAACAAGTCATTACATGAGAATGAATTGTTTGTTTTTTTGGCAGAGAAAGCAGGTTGTAGTGATTCAACTATTTATTCCTTTGTGTTGCTTATGTTAATGTTTCTTTAAACCATTGCCAGGGGCCTGCATGGTAAATGCTGGTGTAGAAAATAAAGGTACAAGGAGGTTTGAATGATGAACTCTGTAAATCCGACACTCTCTTGCTGTGGTGAACTGCTCCGCTGCACTACCATGCTGATTCAACTTAATGAGGTACTGTATGGCCTTAACCACTGAATGAGCATGACATGTTGCTCAAATGTATAGGTGACCTAGATTCACGTTCACTGCATCATGAAATTATTGTTATTATCTGAATAATACATACAAAGGCCACATTTTATCTGCATGATGAATCTGGTCCACAGATGTTTGCTGATAACACAAAACCTGTTTAACATGCATGGCCCATAGCTACTCAGAAATTGAATTATAGGTTGTTCTTTATTTTTTTGTGTAACATTTCCAGCTACATGCCATCCCTGTTACAGTTTCTCCTTCACACAAGGTGACAGAGCTGAAGGTAACAGGGACAGGATTAGTATTAAAGTACTCCCCAATTGTTAAAGGCCAAGGAAGCATACAGGTATGTAACGAGTATTACATACATTTTATAAAATGTTAAGATAAATATATATATATATTTTCTGAAAATTGGGGTAAATGTGGGTTAACATGTTGTGACTCATGCTTTACTCGCTGTAACACATTAAAGACAAACTGAGATTGTAAATCTACTTGTTTTCACAGTTTTCATTCCTTGAAAATGATGTAAATGCTGCAGACAAAGAAATATCTGTCGAGTAACAGAGACGAGAGTCCGCAGAGCCTTACATTTTTCAAAAATTATTTTAATTCTTCCCATTGAATGGTTTGTGAAAATAATTAGCCTATTAAGAATGCTAGCAGCTCTACTGATGCCAGTGTCAGTTCATCGGTGAGTTTTATTCGGGACATGCTGTTTACATGGAACATGAGAAACCTGGTTATACATATCCCTGTATACATGATCATAACAGTATCCAGTTTTCTGCTCATCTGCGTGCAGTTGTATCTTGATCTGTCACCTGGATAAGGTATTTACCCGAGGTAGCATATCTGGGGTTCTCATAAACCGAACCTGAATCTGAAACCAGAATGTTTACATGCACAAAACATAACCAGGATACTCCAAAAACCTGATCATATCCAGGATACCTGTGCAAATGTAAACACAGTCATAGATGATATGATAGCAACTATGCTTTATAAAAGTAATAGGTTACAGATTAATTTACAGATGCTTTTTTACTTAAAATACATGCAAATATTTTATAAAATAATTTTGAACCTTTGAGAGGTATGCATAAATGCACCCATAAAGACTTGTAGGACATATTGATAAACCATTAACTCATTGTCCTTGTAAAAACCCATTTTTTGCTGCTGTAGGGCTCATAAGTCCTAACGATGTTTGGTTCATGTAGATACTAGTCCAGTTAGAGTCACGGTCTACTGACTGAAAATGCTTTTCTTGGCACATCAAATTCATAGTTTGGCAGATAAAATATCCGCACAATGTTTTACGATAACAGCAGCAGTTCAAACTAGCATTTGCTGAAAAGCTGAGTCATTATCATGAATCATTATACTTCTTT
>JAJHUR010096750.1:1775-20215 GCA_027495735.1 Lutjanus campechanus
ATGATGTAGTGGCCCTCTGACCACAGGAAGAGCAGCATCTGCTTTTTGTAATTGCTAACAGGGCTCTAGATGAACTGAATAAATTAAGAACAATGGCAAAGACTAGTAATAGGCTTAAACATTAATGTAAATGTAATAAAATATGTATAATATGAATAAAATAGCAGCTATTTTCTCTGTAATGTATGAAAATAGAGGTAAGTAAATCTTGCAGCAGCTGCCTGACTGTTGGTATTTTAGCCTCTGCACACAGAAAAGTTTTAAACTGTCCAACCGAATAAGGAGCTTGAAGATTTTTTTTATGTCACTTGTCCTATTTCCTGAAGGCAACAAAGGCTCATCTCAGATGCACTTTGCACTTGTCACCATTTGATTCTTTTTTTATTTTTTATTTTTTTAACTTTGACAACACATAGAGAAAGCAGACACATCATGAGCTCATCTGGGATGATGTACAATTCCAGACTACTGTCAGCTCCGGACTGAAGAAGAAGTAGAGAGGAGTCAGTATAAAAGGATTACTGAGGGCTTTGTTTGCTTTTGGCAGGCACTGCAGTCACTCTTGTAATCTATGTTTGGCTGCGAGTCTGACATGAGTATTGCCTTTCTTGTCCCTGTGTGTAATTTCATTATAAAGGATGCAAAAGTGTTAGGCGCTGTGTCACATCTTTTGGGAACGCTGCGTTTCTTTTTTAGTTATATTTTTAACACCGATCACTTTATAAAAGTGTCCCAGGCTGGCAGGCCCTGTCAGGAGTGTAGTCTCATGGTATGGATGGCCTGGAAGAGTGGAAGTGGGGGCGAATGAAGCAAATTACTATAATGGAGCCCTCAGCAGAACGACCCTCTGTGTATGACAGAGAGAGGGCCGGAGTGCAGTTTCATCAGTGTGCATTACTGTCAGGCTAACTGAGGAGAAACCATAATTACACTCTCCTCTGGGGGCTCGCTCCATTAAGGTTTGTATGGATGGAGGCCGTTACTGTGTTTGCCTTTTCTGGCCATGTCAGGCGCGAGTGCCACAGACAGGAAATGGATGAGGATAATGGATGCATACTTAATGGACCTTCCTGCCACTGTGTTTACTCCTAGACCTGACATGTCAACGTCTCCTTTGTTTCCATCACTCTGTTGAAAAATTTACACCAGAAAACAGAAGCTGGTACGCTGAGAATGATGTGCTGACAGCTGGGCGTGCTACAGTAAAGTCTCATGGTTGTCTCCGGACAGTGGGACATAAACGTTTTGTATATGTGTTTTAGAGCAGTAATAAAGGTCAAGTGTGGTAACAGGAGAGTATAATTTGTACTTTCAATTTATGTGTGTAATGGACATGTCAATATTTATTTTTTGTATGTGTGGATGAATAATACCTGATGATACCATGCTGCTGGTTAGTCACTTTGTTGAGAATCAGATGTAACCTTTTTTACAGGGCTGCAACTAATGATTCTTTTCATTACTAATTAATCTGTTGAACCTTTTGTTGATTGGTTAGATGTTTCGGAGCTAAAATGTCAGAAAATAGTGAAAAATGTTGAACACTGTTTCCCAGAGCCCGAGATGATGTGCTCAAATGTCATGTCTTGGAGGACTAAAGAAACCAGAAAATACTGAAAATTGAAAAATATTGATATTTAAGAAGCTCAAATAAGAGAAAAATTAAATTAAAAAATGATAAATGATTAATCAATTATTGGAATAGTTGGTGAAGGAGAAATATGTAATGTATTTACTGTACTAAATCATATAATGACCATGAAATGTTATGAGAAATTAAGCAAACATGTTAAGTTGAAAGACTGGCTTCTCAAACAGCAACACTACAGCCAGTATGATCTCTTTTTAAAATTTCATTTCCAGGCCAGAACAACTGCTTTTGTTCGCGAGTTTGAAGTTTTTAGAGTTCAAATTAATGCTGAATGAGTTAGTGTCTGTTTATGAGTTGTACGGAAACGTTAATAATCTTTTAGCATGGGTAGGTGTTTATAACAGTTAAATTGAGCAATATGTTAATGGAGTCTGGCAGGAAGGCACTGAACTACAACTCCAGAGTCTGTATATTTGGGACAGTGCTGCTTTTGTTTTCAGGATAACAGGCTTAACTTCACATTGACAGACAACTGACAGTTATAAACAGCTGATCAACTTACAGTGTACACATACAGGACATACATATTTCCTTTAGTAGTTGACAACTACTTTATCATTGCAGTTCTGCTTTTTTATAATTCATCAACAGCCTTGTCTTGAAAATTCTCAATTTTATTTCGACATACAGCACTGTTATCAGAACAAAAATATTTATGTACATAAATAGGCAACCGAAAATGTACAGTCTTGCACAAAAAAAAAAAACAGTCCGTCTGAGTAATAGTCAATACAGCTTTTATCTCATGTGCATTATTGGTATGTTTATGGGAGACAAAATATTAAAGCAGTCCATAAATAAAAGTGAAGTAATAATAAAAAAATCCATTCAAAGCCCGACTGCTCTGGTGTTAGACTGATGCTGACCCCAGGAGGGGGTAGGGGGCAGAAAGAGAGTCCCACAGACATACAGGCATCCAAACAGTTAACGCATGGGAAGATAAGAGGCTCCACATTGTCTCAATTCTTTATTTGACCTATAATTATTTCTTCAAGGGACCTGACATTTTGCGTAGACCCTTTATCCTGTAGAGCAGCCCGTTGATAAAATCCTGTGGGGAAGATAGAGAACATTGATTTTTTTTTTTTTTTACTGCTTTTACAGACTAGACAAGACAGCAGTAACAGTAAACAAACATTATTTGTGTCTGTGTTAAATATTGACAAGTATGCTTGTGTGTAGTTTCTTATGAGTGCATATTTTTATGTCTCACCTCTTTTGGCTTTCCACATTCCTGCAACAACTCCTAACAAAGAAAACAAACACAGGAAAGCTCACTAACATTGGACATTGCTTTTTCACTGCAAATATTGCAACACTGGATTCCAGCACAGGTCAAAGTGCTTGTTCAGCTATCACCCCACATTGTAAATAGTTAGTTATACACTCAGCTGTCAATTAGGAACAAGGTGTTAAATGGTTCAAATTCTTTGGCCTGAATGTTAACACAGGGTAGGTTGCACAAAACACCAACAAGGTAAGATTTTCCTTAAAGTCCAGGTTAAGGTTTCCTTAAAGCTGTGAGTTTTAAACTGGTTATGTAACAGTTTTATATTATTACTGATGACCTACATAATGTTAATGAGACCATCCATGAGAAGATCAGCTTTTTTTTTTTATAGTTCATACTGGCTGTACCCAGGTTGGATTCTCCTTCAAATCAGATGAAACAAGCTTGTGTTTATAGTTATGTTTGTGTTTCCAGGCAGTCTATCTGTAGCTGTGGATTAAATACTTTAATGTGTGTACAGCCATACAGGCTAACAGTTAGTCTAACCTGAACGGATATTTCAAGTAAGCTGGAAGTGAACTTTAAGTTATTGTTACCAGTTTTGTTGGATTTCTTCCTGTAATTAGTCTCTTTTTGGACCTCTTGGATGGAGGCTATAACAAGTATCACAAGCACCAATGCATGCAAACACATGGTCTCCATGGTAACTGTAGACTTTTACCGCTGTAAAATCTCTTTAAATGCAGTAAATGCCTTAAGGTTTTTCCGTACCAAGGAAAAGGAAGTAAGTCATCATAGCTGTCATACTTAAGTTCAGTCGTTTTGTGCATCAGGCCCCTCAGGCGTTTGAAGAACTTGGGTACCAGCAATACATTACAGTAAAGAATGAATAATTAGCGATGCAATATGAACAATGGCTTAAAAAGTACAAATAAATGTCTGTAATATCGCTTTTAAGTTGACTTGCATAATCTTACATGCAGTCGGGTTCTCTGCCCCTCGTCTGTCAGCTCCAGGAGCTCATCTATGTCAATCTCTAACTCTGGAATTTCTTCCTCCTGTAAAAGCAGAGAGAAACAAAGTCAGGGTCTAAGGTCAGTATTTCTTTGTTACTATATTGCCCAGTTTTCTGCATGCTACAAAAGCTCTTGTACAGTATAATGTGGGCTTCTTGCCATCCTTTCGCTCACAGTGGTAAAACTGTCCACACCATTGAGCAGAGTCATTCAGAAGGAAAAAAAAGAATGCAAAATGTGATTCAGGATGTGATGCAACATGGCAAGGGTTTCATTGCAGCGCAGTAATGAAACCCTTGCTCCGTAGTGTCTATAAGCTGTTGAACTGTCAAATTTTAAAAAGTTGACACTGTACTTTTATTGGTTGTCAGTCACCCAAGTTATTAGTGTTGGCTGTACTGTTAAAGTGAGAATAGCCACTGTTTTTCTTCCTTAATAATTTCTCATAACAATGATGTGATTGATGATGCTCTGTACACAAAAGCAAAGCTGAAGAGCACTGAGGCATGAAGGCAGAAAGGCTCCAGGAGGCCACACTTGCCACATGCCATCATCAGATTTTATGGATGGTTTACTCAGCTAGCATTTAGCTCAGTTATTACTGAGAGATTATTTCCAGTTGAAATATTTCCTAAAGAATATATTCATTGCAGCTGGGCTGTCCCACATTGTGGATATACATGAATTAATATACAGGCCCCACAGCAGCATTAACTAATAACTGGAGGTGTTACTAAATCCATAGAAACCTCTTTTTCTAAAATGTTAGCCTTAACTAAACAATGCCTGGCAGCACACTGAAAGATTAATGCCAACCTTGTGTAAAGATTGTAAAAAAAATAAATAAAGGGGGCAGAGAGTTTCCAGTTATAAAAAGCAAATATAGCAAAGTAGTCAATTCATATCACAAGCTCTTATCCACACCTTTTAACTACATGTCCAGAGAGGATGAAGAGTGCTCGCTGGAGGGATCCTGAACACGGAGATATCTGGAGTCAGCAGGTGTACACTCATATCTGACAAGTGGGGCCTCTTTTTAAGAGGAATATTTTCCAGTTGGGGAGTTTTCATGGCTGCTGAGGATGGGGCTCACACAGCTTTCTGGATGAGGAGAGAGCTAATCAATGTGGAAGTGCTGAGTGGCGGAATAGATGGGCCCACCTTCAGATTCCCCTGTGCCCCCTCTAATTGATACATGCTGCCAGTTTGGACCCTGTGTGATTCTGCTGATGTCTGCAGGACACATGCAGGCCTGTGTGTCTATGATGAACGGTTCTTTGTTGTTTTGCTTTACCAGCTTGGCTGTGGGTGGTTGTGTTGTTTTTTTTGTTTTATGCATCTATTGGTTAGTAAAAATACTTCAGTTGAAGGTGCAGTAAGTGGTTCTGGAGAATCACAAGTCAGTCTCTAAACAAGGAGGCCAGCTTTCATTGCTAAAACTGGGTTGAAACACTTAGAGAGAGATTAAAAAACCTGCATTGCCAAACCAATCCAAAGTTCTTAGGGCAGCCGTCCATATTTGGACAATGACATGCAGAAGTAATGCACCTAGCACTAAGGAGAATGCAGAGGAAGCGTTGTTTCTTGTAAGGGGTGTAGGTTTGTTAGTGGCCGTTGTCACTGCCATTGAAGCAACTATAGTACTTTGCATTTAGCTGGCGAGATCTCCAATTGTATGGTACCGCAGGACTACAAAGGTGGTTGATTGTTGAGTCTGATTCCCGAGTTGTCAAGACTGACATTTTGGATAATGAGACTCAACAATCACCTATTTTACCAACCTGTGACTGGCCAAAGTCTGTCATCACAGGTTAGATGTTCTAAAGCCTGAAAACAGAGCCAAGAGGAGGAGCAGAAGTCTAGTTTTCTCTCTGACCTCTTGAATTACAATATGCTTAAAGATAACTTTGGATTTTTGCTTAGTGATGACAAAAATAAACTGCCTACCCCAGCTTTAATGAAATAGTGCAGATTTCTTTTAATTATTGCCTTGTTTCACAGTCATGCTCATGTACTCTTGTACATAGGTTCAGTTTTTGCTGTAATCCGTTTTTGTTTTCAACATGCATGCCATCTACAGTCTGCAAGCACTGCAGAGCTAACATGATGCTAGTGCAGCCCACCTAATGAGTCTGAGTAGTTAGTTCAAAGATTGTTGTTATGTCTGCTGTTAAACTAGATGTATTCTCCTTACCCCCTTAGAATCCAATTATACATTTTGGGAATAACTAAACTTGCTATAATAGACTGCTATATGCATTTAAAGGGATAATTCAAATTATTTGTGGCAAAGTTGGTTTGTATGATGTATTTATCGATAGTCAGTATATTAACCCTACTGACCCTAACCCTACAGTATATGCAGTTGGCACACCCCCAGTTTGGAGAAGCAGACACGAGTACCGGTGTAGGAAGCTAACGAACTGTTGTGACAGGGTCAGTAGCAAATTGTCAGTTCAAGTGTATGTTATATTTGCAATATTTTCACTGCTTTACTTTGCTTTACTCTACTTTGAATTTCTGTGTTTGCCAAAGGAGTCTGGTTAAGCGAGAGAGAGCATTATTTGTCTTATAGAATGTCATTTTCACATCAGGAAAAGTCTCTCTGATGGTAAAAACTACTCTAAATATAGCATACACTTTAAGTGATAGTGATTTTTTTAGATGCCTAAAATATATTTTGCTGCTGACCCTGTCCACAGCAGTACATTGCTTAGCTTCCATGCTGATACTCCTCCCTGCTTCTCCAAGCTGGGAGCATGTTGACACACATTCCCTATAAACTGACTGTCAGCACCTTCAACAACCCGACTTGAAATAATCTGACCCATCTCTTTAATATTTTGGTTGATCTTAGAAGTATTTGCACTCAGCAAGGATTAATAATGTATTCCCATTAATTGCAGAGAATTTTAATGGCTATCTAGAGTAGCATATTCAGTAATTAAAGAGTGAATGTGAAAATGAAACCTACCTAAGTGCTACATTACTGATGAGTATGAACAGGGATATAGTTATTGAGTTTAACCCCCCCTCCAGCCCCCGTCTGCCCATGAGTGCAGGACCAGGCAGAGCACCAGTGAATATCAATGAGAGGAACATTTACTATGAAGAAACACGATGACCCTTCCACTAACTTCTCAGTATTTCATAGTTGTACGCTGTCGCAATTTTCAGCTTGTTGAGAGTTACCTTCATTGTCAGAGGAAAACTGCATTTTAATGAGGCCTCCGGGCAGAAATGTCTCAGCAGCACTTTTTGAAGTTAAAAGCAATAGACTGAAGCTAAAATGAATGTTGGCACTAATACTGGAATTCATGAATATCAAAGTGGCTCTCAGAGGATTGCAGTTTGAGACGGGCAATACAGATGCAGACTAAACAGCAGCTGGATTTTGTCAAGATAAGATGACCTCCATTAGAATTTATAATTCAGTATCAGGAAAGTTTCACCAGCATCATAAGGTGACCTGGTTTCTCTCTCAGGACTTCTTCAGTCTGGAAGCCATGTTTTATCTATTCTGATTAATACAAGTACTTGTAGTTCTGTGTGCTTGTGTGCTTGTTGAGTGGTACTGTTTGATTTTTATCATTGTTCAGAGGAAGAACTTTCTTCAGGGTTGTGCCATCAAGTTTACTAAAAGGGCCCCAAGGATGACGGATCAATCAGTTTGCCTGAGCAATACTTTCCACCAGGGGGAGATTTCTGAATTACTAGCAAGATTGTCATGAAATGGAGTATTGATCTTCATGACCCCCAGTGAATAGTACGTAGTGATTTTATTGACCCTCCTGACCTGTAGGGTGACCCTCAGGTCAAAATTTACCCTTGACCTTTCAAAGGTATATTGAAAAAATGAGAACCATGAGTATCCACCACCAGGACAACATTTCTAGTACAAAGTCCAGAATAAAATCAAAATAGCAGATCACCGTAATATTTGCTCAGCACATTTAAGCCCCTCAGAAGATTAACCATAGTTATCGTGGTGACCCATTGATCTTTACTTTATCACCTTGCAAATGGGAGATGTTAGCCTTCTTTCTGGCAGAAATCTTGCGATTTTAGCCCAAATAGTGATTTTTTCTCTCTCTCTCTCTAAACCTACCTTTTCTGTCAGAAAGCTGTAAAGACAACCTCAATCAAGCCAAAATGTCCACTTAGTACACAGCATATTTTAAATTAAAATTGACAGATGATCATGAAGCTTACTGAACACACTCGTGTTACCCATAAAAAGATCTCAATCCATTTGATCCTTATAATTTATAACTTCTCCTGTAGCCCTGCCTTTAGGTCAAAATCGACTGTAGTTTATTTGGTGTGCTGGTAGCATTATTTTGACATTTTGGGAAACACACTATTGTATCTGTCCATTAAATATGAAGCAACACAGCAGCATAGTTTGGCTTAACTTAACTTAGCGTAAAAAAACCTGGAAACAGGAAAACTTCTAATAAATGAGTTATAGCATGTTAATTAGTGCACTTTAAATGTGCTAGTAGACTGGTTTTGTTACCTTTTGACAGAGCCTGTTTCCTGTCTTTAAGCTAAGATAAACTAACCAGCTGCTGGATCTACTGTAGCTTTGCATGGAATGGACAAATATTAGTGGGGGGTTTTTGTTACGCTGTTTACAGCTAGATTCCTTTAGTTTTCTACATGTTACTTACAAGTGAATGTCATTATATTCACTGACCAGTGATATTAGAATCGGAATCAGAATTGGCTTTATTGGCCAAGTACAGGATGTGTACACATACAAGGAATTTGTGTGTTTTTTTCATTGCTCTCAATGTACTTATAACAAACAAAACATTAAACACAGTCAATTATACACACTGTGTTTGCTATTATAATCTAAAGGAAACCATGCCCATGCAGGAAATCCAGCTGTTTTGAGAAGATGCCAGCACGCTTTTGACTTATCAGACCCTCTCCCTTTTCCTGTCAGTGGCACGAGCCGCCCACAGGTCAAAATATTCATTAACTTCACTGAGTGAGTCATGACACAGTTAAAAAGTTAAAGGTTGAAGAGGGCAAACAGAGTGTAAAGATTAAATTCCTGTTGTCCAGTTATACAAGAGTGGGCCAATTCCTAAACAAGAATTAAAACTTATCAAAATGTGATGACGAGTCATCAGGTGTTAAACAAACTGGACTCTGGGTTACTATACAAACCTAAACATAGCTCAACATTCTCAAGTCTACATGAAAACTGTTTTTCACACCTTCTTTTTTGTTTACCATTTCTCAAAAGGTGTGAAGTTTGAAACGAAGGCGGCCACTCCAGACTGAGGCAGCACTTGTATGAATTAGAGATGTGGCTAAATAATTCAGGTGGTGACACAGGGGACTGATGGTAAATGCTTCCACGCGGAAGACTCGGAGAACCAACAGAGTAACCTTCCCCTGAGCCCATGCAAAATTCATTACACTGCCCAGTGCACATGGACGAGCCACGGCTAATTCCACACAAGTGGCTAATGCAAATATCCAGACCATCCCAACTAGATAGTAGACTTAATTTTCATATGGCAAGGACATAGAAAATACTTAAGAAAACTGAGGAAGAGGAACTTACGTTTACTTCAGGAGAGAGGGAAGTCCCTCAGTTTTTGGTGTCCCATGGACTTATTTTTTGAAAGAATATGTGCAGTAGCGTAGTCAGCAGTGAGAGGCAAAAAATGTTTTGATCCCTTTTGAACTGAATTACACGTATGATGTTCCCAGTGAAAGTTCCCAGTCTTGGGGGCAGATCCCAGAAGGGACGGATGGGACGTGTTCATCCAAAGTTCCAACAAAACATTAAGTTGTCCCCTCCAATAAATTGTGTTAGTGTGTAAGTAAGTGTGTAGTTTTTGCAATTACATATTATCACAGTTGTACACTTAAAGCTATTATATGCTACATGTTTGCATTCAAATGTCAATAATTCCATCCATAATCCATAATTTATTCAAGGCAACAGTGCATTTCCTACTAGTCATTTCTAGCTAGTTGCTACGTGCTATAACTTCTAGGAAAACATGGGCTACATCAGGTAGTGAGGAAGAAAGTTGGTGAACTAAACTTAATGTAAATAAAATTATTACCTTGTCCATAAACAGGAAAACAACTCCCATGATTCCACACCACTTCATCTCCTCAGACTTTGTCTTTTGTTATTGTTTTAATGTGATAGAGACCCCTAGTGGTAGAATTTTAAAACAGTTTTACAACAAAGTGCAACTTTTTTGACTTGCAAAATTATCTTTTAATAAATTAACAAGCATCATATGTGTAAGTCATGGCACACGTCAATCAGAATAAAAAAAATATTTGTCTCTCGCCATCTACTGTACATATTTTTTCCAAAATAAGGTGGTCCCATAGGGAGGGACTTTGCCTGTCTATTCATGATGTCACGTATAATCATGATTGAGTCAAAGACATTTCTAGTCTCACTGCTCTCTCTCATTATGTCATCTCATCATTCAGCTTGTTGGGGAAAGATGCACATCCACTATCTGTGCCGCATATTTATCGTCATGTTGGATTATGATAGAAGCAGAAAATGAAAGGCCAAGCGCTGAAATAATTGTATGTTTCTGGGACGAGATCAAAAGAGTACACAGAGAAAGACTTCAGATCTGTTTTTGTTATCAACATGTCCTGGTTTCCACTAATGTGATTTATTCCACCCTCGGCTTTACAAGCATATTATCATATATTACCACAGGGAAGAGGGCTCAGGATGTGAATGGAATAAAGCTCATAAAAGAAGTATCGCAATGAGGAAAATAATAGCACAATATTTGAAGTGTTCAGCTCCAACTAAAGTGTGTTAAATTTAAACCAACCAGGCTTAACCTGTCCTATCTGCTGGTGTAGAAAAACATTAGCAGAGATAACTGGATGTGCTTGTCTATCGCTAGAACTTCCCTGTTTGCATGCTGAAGATCTGCAGCATCAGTACATATGCAAAGGGCTCCCTGGTAGTGGGAGGGGATGCCAGACAGAGAGGTGACAACAGCCCGTCTGCAGCCAAAGGGTCTGCGTGTGGTTCGAGAATTCAACAGGAAACAGTTTGTCTCTGCCTTCACCGCCATGAAACGGAGGCGACGTTGTCATCTGATCTGCATCGTCATTACAGGAAGCTCATGCTCCCAAACAGGCACCCCTAATTCAACCGTGCCATGCTGCCTCATGTGGGTGAGGAGACATCTGTTGCCATGGTTTCCCCTCAGAGAATGCCAAGCAAATCAATATGGAGCCTCTGACATAATTGGATTGTATCCCACATTACAGGAGCAGAGTTATGAAGCCTGTGTTGCTCTGTGTGTGTTTGTGTGAGCTGGTTGATGTCTCACCCAAATCCCCCTGTACATATTAAACATTCAATCTATGCAATGAGGCCATTAATTAGGCACAATATGTAAATAATGAGCACAGCTATCCACATTACAGCTCATCTTGTTTTTGCATACCCTGTTCTGTTTTAATATTATGGATGTGCGGTACTAAAAAATCAAAGTATGATAATACCAAGATAACAAATCAACAATACAACATTTATCACAATATTCAAAAATATCTCAATGTGACTTCCTTATTGAATTAAGTATATATATAGCATAGTAACATCTCATTGAATGTGATGAAGAAGTGAAATATTCATTTTGAGTTTATGTATAGAAGTATGCCCTGACTGTTACATCCCCACATAATATAAATTCCATATCTCGGACGGAGGGCAATAAAAGCGTAAAGTTTCCACCATGCAGAGTCTGAATGATTGTGCACACATATGTGTCTGCAGAGACAGGACACACACACACTAAAATTATGATACAATGTCCAATGTACTGTCAGTCTCAATCCTTAGTTTTAATTTTTTTATTACTTTCTCTGGTACTTCTTTATTACTTTATTGCAGAATTACATGAATATTGTTTTGGTGCTTTGTCTCTGTTGTTCCTCAATATTTTTTAGTTCTAATCTCACTGATCCTGGAATCTAAGCAAGTGGTTCTCAACCTGGAGGTTGGGACCCCCAAGAGGGTTGCATAATCATTTCTGGGGGTCGCCAGATGGTTGTGGAGAAAAAATAAAATATTGTGGCAAGCAGCACAAAATGAGAGCTAGGAAGTAGGCCTCAGTGATGTCAGCCCTCTAAAGACATTTAACATAAGCTTGAGGTAACCAAAACTATGCAAAGTGCAGCTTGCCTCAAAAAAATGTAGCAGCCACCTCACTAATAGGTGAAACTATAAACCAGCACCAAAATGACAATTACCAACATAAACCCCCATGTTCTGAACAAACACTAACAAAAAGTAACATTTGTATTTTGTAACATAACATAGCAAACTTAACAAACTGCTAAGTCCAGCTCTAGGCATGATGGGAAATGATGGCTTAATTTTAGACTGGGGAATATTTTTACATTATGTCATCCTTACCAGTGATATAATATCCCTCAGAATAGATTTTATAGTGTGTTTGTGAGAGTCAAAGCAATGATCTTCGTGTTTGAGTTTCTCAGGCAGGCGGGGGTGGGAGAGATACGCAATCACCAGCCTGATTATTCCTAAGGGTCCGGATTCGAAAAAGGTAGAGAACCACCGATCTAAGCAAGTGTACAACTAACTTCTGAATGCCTTAATGGTAAATTTAGCCAAAGTGATCTGTCTCTTGTCAGGGTTGCAACATACTTGCAAATGCTTCCTAATGAGTTAAATCAGACATTGTATCTTGGAAAAATAATCTTATCACTGTGGTAGAACACCATGGTGCTCACTGCACAGCTGATACTGCAGTCAGGTTGATGACACACGAGGGCTTTGTGCTTAGAATTGCAACCTTGGAACAAAGATACTTGCCTCTCACCCCTCTTTCAGGATGCTGACTATAATCTCTGATGGATAATCCACCACAGGCACCTGTGATCAATTCAGTGCTTCCCTTGCTCCTTCCCCTCAGCTCCTCCTCAGTGTGTGTGTGTGTATGTGTGTGAGCCAGCCCTACCCTACCTCACAGTCAAACAGCAGGTGCAGCTGTCCGTCGATCCACTCCTCGATATCCAGCCTCCTCTGCAGGTCCTTGCGGTTGTATTTGACCGTCAGCTTGCCCAGCTTGCGGTGCGCCGGCTCCTCTGTCTTGTCCACTGCCTGGAACATCACCCTGGACTGGGTGCTGGGCTCTGACGCCATGGCTGCCACGGCCTCAGGAGAACCGTGGAAACACACTGAGCTCTCTTACACACACACACACAGACAGACAGACCCACAGGCTCAGACACGTTTTCAAACCGGCTCCTGCTCTGTCTCTATCTCTGCTGTTCCTGTGGGCTGCTGTTCCCACGCCTGTTATCTTGTTGAGTGTTCAAGCTCTCCCTCTCTCTCTCTCTCTCTCTCTCTCTGTAACACTGCCTCTGGTTCTCCGCCTGTCCTCGTCTCTTCTCTCCCTCTCTCTGAAGCTCACTGTGTTGCTCTCCTTCCCTCCTCCTCTTGCAACACCCACTGGCTGCACTATCAGGAGGATGGTAATGAGATATGCCTCTGTGTGTATGCGTGTGAGTTGTGCGTGTGTGTGTGTGTGTGTGCGTGCGCGCACTTGCTCCTTATAGGGTGTGTATTTGCTTTTTGCTCTCTTCCTCTATGTTATAGCAGGTGGGAGAACATAGGTCAATTACAGTGATAAAAACTGGAGAGAGGGTGAGATGGCAACCACAGCAATCAAGTTAGGAATATTACTCTGACTGAAGATATGCCAGCACGTATTACCAGCATTACAGAATATAAAAATGAAAATTAGTGTGTTCTTTTGTACTTTTACCTCCAATCATATGATATGTCATGGGAAACATCTGCATACCATCCCCTATTTTCCTAATATTCACTCAGTAAGAGTAAATAAAGCACTGGGGCCTTATAACAGAAACTTCCTAACTTGTAGATCCTATTTTAAATGTTTGGTAACTATGGTGATTAGGGTTAAGACTTGATTTAGGAAAAAAGCCAATAGAGATGAACAGTTCCTATGCTAACTTAGGATGGGAAAAGTATCGCAGAAGCATCCTAACTTCCCAAGATCTTAAATGAACCCTCAACCCTCTAATTTTAGGGGGGTTTATTTATTTTGTCTTAACTTTCATTTTTCGCCTGTATGATTCCTAAAGTTAGTTAGTTGTTTCTGTTATACCAAATTGGGAAAAAACCCTATCTTAGACTCTTCCTATCATAAGACTTAAAGTTATATTCCACTGCAGAATAATAGTCCACTCAATATGTACTCACCTCTATTTCAGCAGAAAACAGGGTTGCAGCTAATGGCAGTGAATGGAGACCAAATGTAAATGTGGCATGTAGCAGGTAGGATGTAAACATGGCATCGATCTCACGATATTTTCACACGTGCATCCATTAAGAGATATACGAAGTCTCGCGAGATCGACGCCATGTTTACATGCTACCTGCTACATGCTACAGTTGACATTTCTGCTAAAAACATGGCATAAATGGCATCTTTTGTGGTTAAATTGTTGCGGCTCACGGACAATTGGATTACACCACACGAGCAGGATGGAGACATTTTGTGTTTGTTTTGTGTGCTTTTTTTTACATTTACATTTGGTCTCCATTCACTGCCATTAACTGCAACCCTGTTTTCTGCTGAAACTCCAGGATTGTTTTGTGAATTGAAGACCTTCACCCATCTTCACAGCCGCATAGAGGTGAGTACATATTGAGTGGACTATTATTCTGTGGTGGAATATCACTTTAAGATATTAAGTTTCTGTAATATGGCCCTCAGTCCCCAACCTGGGGGTCCTAATCCCTCTGGGGGGGGTCACCAAAACTTTGTCGGAGGTCACAAGGCCTTCTTGATTTTTTTTGAATTTGTTATTTTTAAAGTGTAGATTATTATTTAAGATATAAACTTCTCAAAGGATAAGGCTGCAGTGTGGACCAGAACACAAGCGATATTCACAGAACTTTCACTCTCAGTTAATCATCCTCGTCCAGCATTAGAAAAGCACAGAGTTAAACCCACCAAAGAGCTACTAGAACAATGGCCGAGAGTCAGTAAAAAGAAAACACTGAAATTTTCAAAAAAGAAGCCTTTTTAGTATGTATGAAAGCTAAGAATACAAATTTGTGTAAAAAGTTCCCAAGAATAACAGGAAAGCTAATCTCTGATGTAATATTAACAGGAAATAATCTGCTCTAAATTCATCCAAATGACTTTGTTCTGTACTCTTAATTGTTATGCATTGAATATGGTATGAAATATCCATAAAATATTACATAGTCATCAGTTTACTCAATGATATAAAAGGCATCCTTTAAGGAAAAAAGGCTGGGAACCACTGATCAGAAGTATTGATCTGCTCACAAAGTCAAAGGGATTTGACATGCTAAGGGCTCTTGTGTTCACAAACACGTCCAACAATAGCCGGGTCCCCCTGACAGGTGAGCCAGGGTTCCTCTAGTGTGATAGCTGCTCTGTCCTTTATAACAGGCATTATCAGGTGTACGTTTAATAAGCCTTGAAGTCAAATTGGCATCCTCAGTTACGCACCTGTAAATAATGCATGAAGAGGAGAGCACTGTTTGTGGCTGTTTAGAAGTCAAATGTCAAATAAAAGTCTCGAAACCACCCATGTTTGTGAAGGCAAATATCAACAGTGGCACAAAACCCAAGGTCAAAAATTCATAGTTGTACCTCCTGCTGCCAAATTATTACAGTTGAGACAACAGAGACAACAGAGCTGCAGAGTTTCCACAGATCCTATTACGATATGAATAATGGGGTTCAGTTTTTTGTTTTGGCAGCGACTATCAATCAGCCAGAGCTGCGCGTGTTCACCCACTGATGCACCGTCTGTTACAAACACTGAATTATTGAGCGTCTCCAGCAGCTCACCTTTCCAGGCAAACAAATTCATTCATCTCCTCTCTTATGCTGCTCGGTTCTGCACTGCCGGGTTGTCCAAAAAAAGAAAAGGAGGGAGGAGGACCGGAGACCTGTGTGAGGCCTTCTCACCTCAGACCAGATGATGTCTAGGTGGGAGAGAAAGAAAGCAGGGGCAGTAAATGAGCTTGACCTCTACTGTCTTATCATCACTGCTGGATGAAGATGTAACACCTCATTGTCAGGAGGCTGTAGAATTTTAGGGTTCATACAGGTGCTGGAAATCCTTAAAAAACAGTTGAGTTTTAATGCAGTGTTTTCAATATTTGAAAGGTGCTTGTATTTTGGATGAAATGCTTGACACTGCTTGAAATTGTAATTGACCCTTCTGAAGTCCCACCCACTTTTGCTCTGTGCTCCAATAACAGTTGAGCAAACCTCGTACCATAGAGAGTCACAACTTTAGTTTGCTAATGATAGCAAAATACTAGCTAGCTAAAGATCAATGTAGCTTAGCTAGGTAGTTATCTAGTGTTTTCCTAACATTAGCTAACTTAAGATTTTTTTTGCCTTTATATGATAGGGACTGCCGAAGAGCAGAAGAGGGGGGTGGAGACAAGGGACAACACAGAGCAAAGGAATGCAAGCTAGAATCCAACTGACAGCTGTGGCAGAGGACCAATGGCCTCAGTACATGGGGCACATGCTCCACCAACTGAACAACAGGGGCACCAAATTTAGGTAACTTGAGGTGTTGCTTTTACAGGAGAAACAAATAATTTTAATAATTTCTTGATCGCGTTTGAACTGAGCCATGAATTACACTTGTTTGTCACTTTAAAGGATAATTTTACAAGTAAACACCTGGACAGCTCAGTTGGTAGAGTGTGCGCCCCTTGTACAGAGCCTGTGAGTCCGCTGCAGTGGCTGTGGGTTTGACTCCCACCTGTGGCCCTTTGCTGAGTGTTGATCCACTTCAGGTAAGATTAGGTTACAAGAAATGGCAAAAATGTTGTTTATGACTTATTTTGTGCAAGAAATATAGTTCACCAAGCGTTTCACATTAAAGTAAACTAAAGTAAACCTGTCACAAATTGCAACTTTCTTTTCTTGTAAAGTTATGTTTAAATTGACAAACAACATGTGTAAATCATGGTACAGTTCAAACAGAATTTTAAAAAATTATTTGTCTGTCGCCTCAGACTCAATTTTTTTTCTCAATGGAATAAAAAATGGGACACAATGGAAGGGGCGTGACTTCACCTCCCTTTAACATCTGATTTAATGTAATGAAGTGAAATAATCATTTTGATGTAAATATGTAATTGGGTGTGAATGCTGAGCCAGCATTTATTAGGTGTGAATACTTAGTCAGCATTCACAACCATATGTTCTGCTGCAAAAAAATATTTGGACATTTTTTGTCCTTTTTTGGAACCTAACTAGTTCCTCATTTTTCAGATTCAAACATCAAAACATACAGCTCAATTATGACATGAATGCTATCAGTTGGATTTTTGATATCTTTCATACTTTCCAAAATATTCACGCCCACTCATCTTCAGCCTCTTCAGTTTAGTGTCAACCGTTTAGCAAACAAATATGCCACATGTTATTTCACTTTCCAAGCCAGCAATGTGGTTTATTGTCAGGTTTTAACAGCCAGCATTCCCACATTCCATTTCTTCAGAAAATGCCCTCACTGGTTTACCTCAGCTGTAACGTTCAGGAAAAGTTTGAAAATGCACCTTTAAAATCCTTGAAAAGTCCTAGAATTTGACTTTGGAAAAGGTGTAGGAACCCCAGAGTTTGTGGAAACTCATTTTTCCCAAATTCAACTATCTTCCTCTGAATTTGATTGTAGTTATGATTCAGTCTAATCTAGAAACCAATTATCCTACATTGCATAATTTGAACGACCACTTCCTGCTTCACCTAGTTGTTGAAAACTTCCAGGGACACTTCATGACTCATCACATAGTGTAATTGGATGACTCAGCTCATGAATCATCTCAGTATCGCTATACAGTTGTGAAAAGAGGACTTGGGGGGGGGGGGTGTCCTATGAGTTATAATAGGCTAAGTCATGTTAATGATAACACTGGCGTGAGAACGACTGAGCCAAAATACATTTTTACAGAGCTTTGAGAAAAAGAATAATAAACTGCTCACTGTCAGCTGCCCCCTCAGCTGTAGATGGGATCACACTGCCACCTTCTGGATTAAAGCTTGTAAAACCTACTTTCTTGTCTGAACACTACACATACAGTATTTGTTTGTATAATGCAGCGCTGTCTTATTACCACCAGATTTTATGTTTCCTTTTACTCTCTTTGCTCTTGTTTTGTATATGTGCTGGATTTGTTAAACTATTTGATTGTTTACTCTTTTTTTGTACTATGTAAGCTGTTCTCATGTATGTGTGATTGATTTTATGCTGTCACTCTGTGCTAAAAAGCTTTTTGTAAAAGTTCTATACAAAAATGTTTATGATATAAAGACATTTTTATTTTACATCAGGTAATGCTGTATGCTATAGAGTCATAGCTAAAGTGGGTGCTGGTCCTCTTTCACAGAGGTCACAGTGTTTCTGCAGTAGTTCAGAATGGGCAAACCCTGGCTATAGATAAAGTTTTTTGCATTAG
>JAJHUR010096751.1:0-16992 GCA_027495735.1 Lutjanus campechanus
TCCACTGAACAGACGCATGGCTCAACACAGGAGACCTAACTCTTCAGGCCTGGACTCAGCTGTCTATTTACACCTTAAGGAGAAAGCACACTCCTTTGAGGACAACAATGTCCACATTCTAGACAGGGAGGACAGATGGTTTGAGAGAAGAGTTAAGGAAGCCATCTATGTTAAAATGGAAAAACCCACTCTCAACAGAGGAGGAGGCCTGAGACATAACCTCTGTCCTATTTACAATGCTGTTATTTCATCTTTGCCCAGGAGATTCAACAACTTGACCTCCAATAACAACAGTGGTTCACATTCATATGGCTCTAACGACCGTCACTCACAGCTGGTTTCAGGTGACTCTCAGGACTAACGACCCTAACGACTGTCATCAAAACTGAGTAGAGGCACTAATGAATTTGAACACATCCATAGAGGTTAAATACCTGGGTTTCCCACCATTTAGTTAGACTAGCTCTGACTAGTCTGACAGGCATGAACTGATGAAGCTTCTTGGATGAGAGGCGAAACGTCTTCAGAAAAAGACTTTTGAACAAGTCCAGTTGCTTTCGATTTAATCTTTCTTTGGCTGATGGTAATTATAGCCTCGACCAATATTTAAAAGAATTGCGCGGTTTGAGTGAGAGGGGAATGTTAAATGACCTGTTTTAAATTGTTTGATAAGAGTTTGGCAAACTCTAAATTTGATAAGTGATAAATGAAGAATAAGCAAATGAAAGTGTTGCTTAATACAGAAGTTATGTTTATGGTTCAGAGATACCATAAGTTTGTGATGAAGTTGTGAAGTTATGATGCATGCACGACCTGGCAAAGGTGTCATTTATGTGTGCGGTTTGGATGTTGCCATGGTTCAGTTAAAAGAATGAATAATGTTTTAAGTCGCACATAAGTTCTGGCCTTTATTGCTTGTAATGAATGTCGCGCGTGAAACATTTTGAAGTTTGTGACATTGCAAGATTTTGTACCTGATCAGTACTATAAATCAAGTAATGGTATTATTTAGTGGGCAAATGAGTGCCGTAATATTGAGAGAAGTGATTTCTCTCTGGTGAGTAACGTGCGTAGTGATGATCAGAGGATTAATGGAATTACCTTTGACAAACGCATGTTTGTTTTTCTTGTTACATTGGGTGGACGTGAGGACGTCTACAGAATGGTCTGACCTGCAAACCGACCTGTAATACCTACGAAGACAGCACCAGGTTGGAGTGGATTTTTCCTTTAAATATCTCTCTTGTGTTTCTTGCTCCTCTCTCTTTCCCTTCCTACCTCTGTAGGAGTTTTCCTTCATGCTATATTTCACTGCCATCCTTACATACACACACAGGCGTTAACATAAACATCCTCTTATGCATATATCCTTCTTATATAAACATAGACCTCTTCTCTCTCTGCACATTCATTCACACACACACACACACACACACGCTCATACTTCAAATAGGATAAGGTCCCCCATTATTTCCTGCTCAATTACCTTTTTTAATGAAATTCTGACTTTTCATTGATTCCACCTTGCTGATCTTCACTGTCCCGTGTGTGCGAGTGGCTCTGGTCTAAAACTCACCTGTTCCGGTAGCCTGACACGTTAACTGGCCGAAACCTGAGTGACTTCGAGGCGTGAAACTCGAATAGAGCTCTAAAATCGGCAAGGGCGTGGGTGTGGGCCGGTACAGGGACAGTTGCGGCCAGGCCTGGGTACATAGGGTAGGTGATTTCAGTAAGTTCTTTTTTCTCCTCTCATTTTACCCTTTGTCTTTGATTTTCTAGTACTTAAACTCTATCCTTTAAAGAAGTATAGACAAAGATTAGGATAAAGCCCCCAGATAAGGCAAGAACACCTTCACTCCATAAGAAGAGTGTATGAGCCACACAAAGGTGGTGGGCCACGCCATGTTGAACAGAAGGGCGCTGGCTACCCCGTTGTGAATGGACAGGTCAGAAGTAGGGCTCATCCAGTAATAGGAACATTACTGATACTGACTATTGGCAGATAAATATCCATACGCACACAGTCAGTGTCTGCTCCTTCTTTTATATAAACATTTCTGTTACACACACTCGGACTCTCTCTCTCTCTCTCTCTCTCTCTCTCTCTCTTTCCTGGTTGTCTGACTTAGCTGTCACCTGACTGCTTATGTTCTGATTTGTCTGAATGCAGTGTTGGGTTGTGGCTTGTGTTTGACGGTGATGCTTATGGAGAAACACTGTTAACTAATCTTTGATCATTTAAAGGCAGCCTATTGGGGCTGCAGCTATTAAGTAGAATTGAAGTAATTGGGTTACTGGCTAAGATAATTATCTTAGTGGATGATCTTTGAAGCGTTGCTCTCATTAATGGTTAATTGAGTGACGATTGTACCCTGGCTATCTGCCAACCTGGTCAGATGTTATTGATCTGATCGATATTGTAGTGGTCGGTTCTGTGTCTGATTATTGCTATATTTTTGGGCACTACAGTGCCACGTGTGATTGTTTTATTTTTTTAGCAATAGTTGCAGAGCACGGAGTTTCCCTTGGCTTAACAGTTAAGACAGAGAGTACGGAGGTTTGCTGTTACTCTTGCAGTTATTTTGGGCAGTTGTTGCCTTGGACACTATTTGCCCGAAAGTAGTGTTGATTTATGAATTTTACAGAGATATGGTCAATTTGCTCTGTATTTCAGTTTATTTATATTTTGTTCGGGGAGAACTTTAAAGGATAACGTCGGTATTTTTCAACCTGGGCCCTATTTCCCCATGTGTATGTGTGTGTATGATTGACAGCTGCTACTCGTTTTAAAATTAGTGCGGTATTGAGGTACGCGGATGCAGCCGGCAGCTGCAAAACGAGTTATAACGGTAGATATCAGGGCAAATTGGTCTGTAAAAGTTTGTACATTAAACATGCTTTTTTTCGCCACAGTCCAGCTCACATCACCAGTGTAATCTCTGTCAACAACATGCAAAGCGTCTCTCTTACCGTTCACTCTGTGACGACATCTCACAGGATCTTTGCTTGTTGAAGAACGTCTTCGTTGCAGCGAGTAGGACAGCTGTTTTCTTGAGGTGTGTTTCAGGATTGGATGTCTTCCTGCTTGGGCTGGCAGATGTCATCTTGAGAAAAGTGTGCACTGCAGACCCGATGGTCTGCCAGGTGCAGTGTCTGGACAGGAGCGTTAGCATCCAGTTGTAGCACAATTAGCCACAACTTCAGCATGTTGCTGTGCGACAAAGTCAGCCTGTAAAAGCTGTACGGGGTAGTGCACAACATCCTGTTCTTGCACTTTGGTGACGCAAAAACACGAACCATTGTTTTCAGTAGTTGCAGTAAAACTTTCAACTGAACTCCGGGACAGCTAACTCCACTCAGACCGGCTCTCAGCATGACTCCTGTTTTCTTCCGGCAACAAACAAAGATCCCGCGAGATGTCGTCACACACAGCAAGCAGTAAGTGAAGCATACTGTTGACAGAGATTACACTGGTGATCTGAGCCGGACTGTGGTGAAAAAAGCATGTTTAATGCACCAACTTTGATGGACCAATTTGCCCCAATATCTACCGTTATAACTCGTTTCGCAGCTGCCGGCTGCATCTGCGTCCCTCAATACCGCACCAATTTTAAAACGAGTTGCAGCTGTCAATCATACACACACATACACATGGGGAAATAGGGCCCAGGTTGAAAAATACCGAAGTTATCCTTTAAGTGATTGCTAGCACAGTTGCTAGCATAGTCAGCCAATCAATTGTGATGCAGCATATTTATGTTGTGTAGTGATAATGTTAAAGTTCTGATTGATGGTTGGATCTGTGTTTTCCCTGTTTTACGGATAGAAACAGGAGTGCCTCATGAGGGCAGTGTAGTTGTCCTTTGATTAGCTGGGTGTTCGACGGACGAAATACCTGGTGGGTAAATGTTTGATGATTGTTCAATCCCTGTTCAGTTGAGGATTGATTGATGTGGCGGCTGATTGATTAGCTGCTGTGCCCTTGGGACTTAGTTAATTGAGTATCTAATTCCTGTTGAAATTTGTGAATTGGTTTTTGTATTGTTTCACTGTTCGGTTGATTCAGATGTTAACTGCTAGTGGACTGGTTGCTTGAGTGATTGATTGCTTTTATTTTTGCATTGATTGCCTTGCTGGCTTACGCGCTTGTTTGATTGATTTATGTTGATGCTGATGTGTTAATTGGTTGATTTTATATTGATTGATTGACTTTTGATCAATTAATGAATGATTGGCTAATTCTTGAGTTTTGAGTAATTGGCCTATTTGTCATGGTTTAGAGTTTTGTTGGAAATTTCCTGTTTTATTTTGTAGTCTTGTTCCTTCTTCATGTGTCTTGTCTTTGCTCCCTGGCTTTGTTCTTTTCCCGTCCTTTTGATTGTCATTTGTTTTACCTGGTTGTCCACTTGTGTCTGATTAGCTCCCTGTTCATTTAGTCACTGTGTTTCTCTGTTTCTTTGTCAGTTCGGCGTTGCCCTATGTGTCAGTCTGTGTGTGGACCTGTTCTTGTTTCTTGGAGGTTTTTTGCATTTTTGCCCTTGTGGATTAATTTGTTTTTGGTGTTTAGTTCCAGACCCCTGTTTCCTCCCTGTGCTTTGGTCCTTTGTCGGTTTGGGATTTTGCCTGTTTCAGCTTTGTCTTTTGGACTTTGAGTTTTCTTGTCACCTGCGCCTTTAGTTAGTTTTCTTTGTTATTAAACCACATGTTGAATTCTGCCCCCTACATTAAGTCTGCTTTTGGGTCCACAATCTAGTTTTACCTTGACGCACCTCGTAACACTATTGCAGATTAAGTTGGTTGATTAAGTATCGGCTAATTTATTTGCATATTGGTTGCTAATTGTGTAAGTAGAGCATTATTATCGTTTTGCTAAATCTACTTATATAATATAGTTGATTAGTTGATTAGGTAGGGTTAAATTTGTGTTCATTGCATTTTTTCAGCAAGTTATAAACATCACCTTGTAACATTTAACCTTATCTTATTGACACTGAATATACTGTTGAGTTTAGTTTTTGACAAGCAGATTTAGAGGCTTAAACTTTAATACCCAAGCCTTTATACGTATATTTATACACATTGTATACACACATTTGGTATAATAGAATTGCATCACAGCAAGAGTACCAATATTAGTAAGTTATACATTAGTAGCTTTAATTAATTGAAAGTTGCTTCCAACTTGTGTATGGTTTAAGTGGTGTTAAGCCACTTGAATAAGTAAAATAATACGTCCCGAAGGGTGTGTGAATAAATAATCTTGAAAGGTGAACTATTTGAAGCTGGGTCAACAACCTGAGTTTTAAGGGGGGTACGGTGTGGAACAAAGATTGGTGCCTTGTGCTCTTCAATTACCCGCATAAATGGTAAATAAATTAAGAGTTAAAATTCCTAGAGTGACTATGGGTACAAGAGCGGTGAAGGCTACCACTCCAGTGGAGATTGTCGAGAAGAACAATCCTCTCGTGAAGGGTATTGGTAAAATATCTAAGAAATGGAATAAAAGATGGGCGGAAATTGATCAGCCCTGGCCACCAGAGGGCACCTTTAATCCGGAAGTGATTAAAACATTGCAAGTGCTTATTAACACATACAAGGCAGGCCAAAAGAGAGGCAAAAAAGGACAGGAAAGAAAGGAAAAGAGGGATATAGAATTAGCAATTTTGGAGTTGTTCAATCAGGAAGGACAGAAGCTATTAAAAGTAGCAAAAGCTAGGATAGATAAGAGCATGGAGAGGAACTTGGAAGCTGCAAAGTTAACAGAGAAGCACAGCACCTCTTTCTCACACGACTCCAATTGTGGCAACTCCTCCGCCCTATGAAAAGGAAAATAAACATACACCACTGTATCCACAGTTACCACTCCTCAACATGGAAGGAAGATATAGTGTGGAGGATGAAGACGGCCAGATACTGGAGTCTGGAAGGGCAAAGACTACTGTAGTGATGACTCCAGAAGTTAAAAGAAAGAGACAGTCAAAACTCTCATCGGCTAGTGGAGGTTCTGGCATTGTGGAGACATGCATAAAGGAGGCAATGGAATCTGGGAAAAAGAAAAAGGAAAGATCGAGGAGTACCAGACAGGGCTCTGGTGATGATGAAAGGGGCATTGGAGGATATGACCCATTAATCAAGAAAATATTGGCCAGAGCTGAGAGAGAAGGCAAGAGAGACAACGGGGGAAAAGGAACATTGGATAGTAGCATGAGCGACAGTGCTACTGACAGTGATGCCTCTACATCCAGTGAGGATAGTGAGTCTGGTCCAGAGAATGGTGGAGGACTGGAAGAAGAAATGCACAGGATGGAACAGGTGGATGGGCAAATAAACAGCATGAGAGATGATTTAAAGAAAATCCACAGAGCAAAAGATCACCTGTGGGAAGAGATGGAGTCAGCTGCTTCTCCAGAGCTGCGAAAGCCCTTGGAAAAATCAATGGGGAGACTTCAACGGGCTGAGGCCGAAGTCAAGGAAAAAGTGGACAAAGCAATAAAGAAACTCTCTAAAGCTGAAAGGAATGTAAAGAACAGACTGTCTCATACCCAAGATAAATTTCAGCGATACCAGCTGCGACAGAGGCCGAAGAAAACATATAAGTCATGTCCGGTGGTTGTGAGAGGACAAAGTATGGAGTACAAGCCATGGGCAAACACTGACATGACCGAGATAATGGACAAATTGCCCCCACTGCCGGATGGTGCTCACCCATGGATTTCAAAATTGGATGAGGCTCTGGTGGGGACACAGCCAGCTATGGGAGACATTGAGAGGCTTTTAGCCAACTTACTGGGAGTGCCTGTCATGGAGGAAATTCTGGAAAGAGCCAGACTCCACCGATATGTGGCAACATCAATTTATGATCCAGAGCTCTTTGCTGCCAATCGGGGCCATCTGTGGAAAGCATTGAGGGACATGTACCCCACTAACATACATCCGGATAACATTCTCGTTGACCCTCTGGGTGACAATGAAAATCTGAGAGCCTATGTAGCCAGAGCTCACCAACAGTGGAGAAATGTCACCGGCAGAGACCCAGACATCAATCAATTGGAGAAGGCCATTATGAGGGATAAGATACAACAAGGACTGCCTCTGCCAGTAAGAAGTAAATTGGCAGAAGTAGTGGGGCTGAGCAGTATGACAAAGGGTGTCTACATGGACCACATCACTCACCAAGTGGAATTGCACCGTAAGAGAGCACACACCCAGAAAGAGCAAGACCAGGAGACACTTGGAGCTGGCAGGACAAAAGAACAAAGAAAAGACGCAAGCTCCTGTTATGCAAGCCCAGCCACAGCCAAATCCACCTCAGCTGCCTCCACAACCACCACCAAGCACACAAGTTACCATCCAGCCTCAATATCCTCAACCTATCTATGGAATGCCCCAGGGATGGACACGGGAAGGCCGAGGAGGCGTCGGACGAGGTGGAAGAGGACGTGGCCCTGTAGGTTTGCAGTATCCTCCACCACGATGCTTTATCTGTGGACAAGTGGGACATCTGGCCCGTACTTGTGGCAGGCCAGGAAGAGGAAATTCCAAAGGAGGGTATGCATCCCAAGCGCCTGGACCCTATGGACAGCAATGGCAACCACAGCAGCCACTCATGGGACCGGTTAACCCCTACAGGGGGCCGGCGCAGGGGCTCTAGGGGTGCCCAGATAACTTGAAAGGGGGGTGTCAGCTGGTGGTGTCTAAACCGGAAGACGATCCAACTATCTGGGTAAAAGTAAACAATCGTCCACTAAAATTGATGGCAGATTGCGGAGCTGCTTTTACCTGTATCCGACCTCAAAATGCTACACACCTCCCTATGTCCGGCAGGTATGTTCAGACAATCGGGTTTGAGGGAATAAGACAGCTGATACCTTCCACACAACCTGTGGAGCTCCGCTACAAGAACCAAAAGACCACTGTACCCATCCTTGTCTCAGAACATACTCCAATTGGACTTCTTGGAGGAGATGCATTGTGCAGACTGAAATGTATGATAAAATGTACACCTGACGGCTGTCTGGTGGAAGTGCCACATGAATATTTCTGCCAACTGACTACAAGAATAGAGCCAGATGCACCAGTAGTATACTGGATTGGAAATCTCACTCAGGATTTGATGGGACCAGCAATGCAGTGGGAGAAATTTATCTCTGCCAACCTGCCTGGGGCTAGACTACCAGAATATGCATCTCACTGCACACTCCAATATTTCAAAGATCCCACACAGTCTGATCCAGATGAATGGCTGAAAAACCAACCAGGACAGGTTCAACTCAGTTCAGGTTGTATAATCGTGGGCCCCCAAGGCGCAGCAATGAAGATAAACAGGGACTCCTACCTGGATCGAGAACACAGAATTGAGGATAGCAGCCCTCACGTGACTCTGATGATTGCTGAAGAGTACGAGCAGAAGCATATAGGGGCAATGATGGCAGAATCAGAGGACGCCGTCTTTGTAACAACAAAAGAAAACCCTGCTGTCTGGATAAGTACAGATCAGCGATTAATCAAAATTATGATTTCGGCACAAGGGGTTGGTCGACCACAGACTGTACAAATGACAAATGAATCAATGTTACCTGTTGACCCCTGCAGAGATCTTAAGGAAGAAATGTTACAACAGGTTCAAGAATGCTTGTGGGCCCGACACAGCACAGACATAGGACTTGTGAAGTCGGCTCAACCTGTGAAGGTGGAACTCAGGCCAGGGACCAAACCGCCTTGGCGAGCACAGTATCCTTTAAAAGAGGAGGCCATCCAAGGACTTGAACCCCAGATAAAGGGATTGCTGCAAGCAGGAGTTTTGAAGATAAACAACAACCCCCAAAGCTGTATGCCACTTTTGCCAACGAAGAAACCTGATGAATCCTACCGCCTAGTCCATGACCTTAGAGCTATAAATGAAGTCGTGGCTGATTTTCCAAGTGACGTGCCAGATCCACATACTTTGTTAGCCCAGATTCCACCGACAGCGGCCTGCTTCACCGTCATAGATCTGTCTGGGGCTTTCTTTAGCGTTCCACTTAGTGAGGAAAGCTAGGGATTATTTGGATTTACATACAAGGGTCAGTTTTACGAGTATCGGCGCCTACCGATGGGGTTCAAACATTGTCCCCACCTTTTCATTAAAGTATTGAAAGATGATTTAGAAGGTGTAGGGGAACTAGTAAGCAGCACAATCATACAGTATGTAGATAATATAATCATTTGCTCTGTCGATAAAGAAACGTGCCACAAAGACTCGATCAAGCTGTTACAGATATTAGCAGAGAAGGGGCACAAAGTCTCACAGAAAAAACTACAGTTCTGTCAAGACCGGGTAGTGTACTTAGGTCAGTCAATAACTCAGGGACACCGCAGCATTTCAGATGATCATTTGGAGACCATAAGGAAGGCACCACGATCTAGGACAGTCAGGGAAATGATGAAATTCCTGGGGATTGCAGGGTATAGTTCTGCCTGGGTTGAGAATTATACCAAGCTTACAGAACCTCTGAGAGCCATGATTAAGAATGCTGGAAGTGGTCACTTGCATTGTAATCTCACCTGGACACGGGAAGGCAACCTGGCATTTGAAACGGTCAAACAAAAGATGCAAGAGGCACCAGCATTGGCGCCGCCTGATTATTTAAAAAACTTTGTGCTGTACGTTTCCTCATCTCCTGATGGCAGACATGCCTGCACAGTTCTTGCTCAGCCTACTGGCATGGGGACAAGCCCTCAACCTATTGCATACTACTCTGCTGCCTATTCAGGAGTAGAGATGGGGTTTGCACCGTGCTATAGAGCATTGGCAGGAGTTTATCGGATGTATGAAAAAGCGTCAGCCCTTACGATGGGCTATCCTTTGACGATTGTGACCCAGCACAGTCTCAGAAACATTTTGAATCATGGCAAGTATCACAGACTCTTGGAGCAAGAGGACGTCACTTTGGCTAGGTGTAGCACGATTAATCCTGCTGACACTCTGCCAACTCCTGATGATGGAGAGCCACATGAGTGTGTAGTGGAAGCCGAGAGATATTCTAAGCTTCGGTCTGACCTACAGGCTCTCCCGCTTCGGGAGCCAGATTTGGAGTACTGGACTGATGGGTCTTGTTATAGGATAGGAGACAAATTGAGTGCGGGTTATGCTATTGTTAGGGCGGAAGGCTCTGACTTTGTCATTGAGAAAGCTGAGGCTATTCCACAACCTCGTTCTGCACAGCTTGCTGAGTTGGTTGCTCACTATATACACAGACTCTGCGTACGCAGTTTGTCATCTTTTTGCTGCAGTATGGAAGGGCCGTGGCTTTAAGAAGACCAATGGTTCCCCCATACAGCATCGTGCACAAATTATGGAGCTGTTACATGCTGTGATGAAACCTAAGGAAATAGCCATAGCTAAATGCGCAGCACATAAGTCGGACACATCACGAGTTACACAAGGTAACACGGCAGCAGATGAGGCCGCAAAGGCAGCCGCAGGTGCAAATAAAACAGGGAAAGTTCTTCTAGTAACCCATGTAGTGGATCTGGAAGACAAAATTACACTCAAGGACATATTATTGATGCAGGAAGAGGCTAATGCCGTGGATACGCAGTTGTGGCTGGCTAGGGGAGCAAAGCCAGACGCCACAGGCTTGTGGAGAAACCATGATGGACTGGTTCTTGCACCTCCAGACCTGTTGGGCTTGCTGATACAAGAGGCACATGGGCTAGCCCATGTAGCCAGGGGGGAAGTAATCAATCAAGAAAAATCACGAAAGAGTACGGATTTTGGGCACCTTTTTTGCTAGAACAGATTGACTATGTCATAGGAAGATGCACTATCTGTTTGAAAAACAACATTAGGAGAGGAGTATTAACTCCACCAGGACACATCCCAACACCAAATGGTCCCATGAGAGAACTGGTCATAGATTATGTGGACATGATTCGCCCAGTAGGAGGCAAAAGGTACATGCTAGTGGTGGTTGATAGATTCAGTAGGTGGGTGGAAGCATGTCCTACTAAAAGAAAAGATGCTCAATCTGTGGCCAGGTTTCTCTGCAGAGAGGTAATACCTCGATGGGGTCTGCCTGATAGAATATCATCAGATAATGGTAGGGAGTTTGTTGATAAAACAGTGAAGCTTATTTTACAAAAGCTAGGGATTAAACAACGTCTTGGAGCAGTGTACCATCCACAAAGCCAAGGTATTTGTGAGAGAATGAACGGAGTAATTAAAAACCGTCTCATTAAGATTTGCCAGCACACGGGGTTGAATTGGGTCGAAGGGCTTCCACTTGCACTAATGGCCTGCCGCTTTAGTGAGCTTCGTGAATTACAAATGACGCCATTTGAGTTAGCTGTAGGCCGTTGCATGACGACGCCTAGCTGGCGCACTAGTGGGAAGGGTCCAAGCCAGAAACAGGAGCAGAATGACGGGGAGGAGCAGAGGGTGAAACGGGGTGCCACCATACTACCAGGGGACAAGGTGTTTGTGAAAGTCTTCCAGCGGAAGTGGTTCAACGCCTGCAGGGAGGGGCCCTTTGAGGTTGTCCGCAGTACTGGGACACCGATTCAGATCAAGGGGTCACCTACTTTGTTCCACTTCAACCACTGTGTCAGAGCACCCAACGACAGCGAAGAGGAAGAAGCAGACACTCTACAAAGTCAAGATGACAGAAATGAACACCATCCACAAGGAAATGCAATAATGATCATACACCTACTTCAGGTGGTACCAGGAACCATGTCCTGGACTATGAACCGTGTGGAAGATTCAACACCATCGACTTCCAAAAGGCTCCAGAAGGGCCGGAGCCAAAACCAGCAGGAGATTCAGCCACAGATCATCCGGAGAGCCAGGAGGTTTCTCGGACAGAATCCAGAGAGCTTGAAAGTTGTCCCCCATCAGCCAAACCAAGAAGCCATAGGCCAGTTCGAAAGACCCGTGTCCCGGTTTGGTTCAAAGACTACAGTTGAAGGAGAGATAGGGAGGTCAGTCTTGCTCCCTTGTATGTGTCCAATAGGAGCCAAAAGTGACTATGATCTGGCAGAATAAGGGAGTAGCAGTGGCCATAGTAGGAGAAATGGTAGAAGAAGTAGCAACTTCGGCCTCTCAACAGCGAAGGCATTTTCTAGATGAAGAAGAGAATGGAAACTGCTCACTACTGATACAGAGTGTAAATGAAGAAGATGAGGGGTCTTACTTGTGTGTCTACTATGATTCCAGTCAACTAAATTATGCTCACCAGCAGGTGGACCTTATCATAGCAGGAAAGGAAAGCATTCCGGCACCAACAATCTCAAGCCCAACATTGACAACTATGGGACCAGAACCTATCATGACAGTGAGATCTGCTAAAGAGAATGCTGAGCCTGAGACGGTTACTCTTAATTCTGAGTTGATCACTGAAGCTGAAATTACCACTCTGCCAGCCTCAACCTTGGAAAACATGAGTAATGACACCTTACTTAGGTCAACTGCTATGACATTTCTTGCCTCTACGGCTGGAACCAAGCCAGTACCTGAGATGACTTCCATCCAGGACATTTCAGAGACTTCTTCTGCAGTGTTGGAAAGGGCGTTGACGACTGAGACTATTGAGTACTTTGCGATAAACGATGAGGGTGGAAATGATACAAGTGAAGAAAAAAGGAGAGCAACTAGGACAATACCTATCAGGGAAGCGAAGAAGTAAGAACAGAGACTGGCCTTAGGACGCAACTTAAAACTAAAAATTGGAATGACCCATTGTATAGACAAGCAAAGAAGAACCTTTGGTATCAATGGATGAATTACACCGGAAGGACTCATACAAAAGAAGACTGCTATGTGTGCTCTAAGGCCAGGGAGAACACATAGGTAATCATGAATACTAAATACAGTTGGAAGAACTGTGAGAAAATGAAGTCTGATTGGATAACGAGCATGGGTGCACCCAGGAATGGGCTTGATTTGTCACCCCTCTGTGAGGCGGAGTGCATTCAGATGTTGGGGTCCAGAGAATACTTCAATGACACCGTGATGAGAAGACTAGCATACCTAGACTTAAAAGACTTATCTATAAAGAAAGTGGGAGACCGATGCGCGGAGCTGGATGTGCGAGTGGATAAGCGGCTGAGAACAGTCCCTGCAGGGACAGAGCTTGACATAGTAGGACCTTTCGAGTGCTTCGAAAAGGTAGGATCGAACGATGTAGGAAAACTGAGATGGGGCCTCTGTGAAACGATCTGGAATATCATCCCTAGGAGCAATGCTGGATGTACAACAGGAGGGACGAAATTAAGCCAAGAACCAGCAGTGATTATAAAGAAGGGAAATCAAACTAGGCCTGCACCAAAGGTCTGTCCATATCATTATGCTACACAGGCAGTAGCAGACCAGTTCTGGCTCTGTGGTGGAGAGGTTCTGCTCACTACTCTACCATTAAATTGGCATGGAAGATGTGCCTGCGTCCAAGCAATTCAGACAGTTGTTATCATTCCCATCCAGGAGCTTGAGGCACCCAAAGCATTAAGAACTCGACGACAAGTTGTCCCACCAGACGACAAGGTCTACATGAATAAATTGGGAATCCCTGTGGGTGTTCTAAACAAAGCTAAAGGAGTTAATGATATCCTGATGGGAGTCATATCTTTTTTCATCCCGCAGACGGGAGTGAATATTAACTCTGCCTGGATAAACTACATATATTACAATCAACAGAGATTTATCAACATGACCCATGAGGCCCTGGGAATCTTGGGAGAACAGCTCACAGCAACCAGTGAAATGGCCTGGCAGAATAGACAAGCTCTTGACTTTTTGCTGGCAGAGAGAGGAGGAGTTTGTGAGATGTTCGGCGATCAGTGTTGTATGTACACCTGATGGGAGGTTTGCAAAGGCAATGGGAAGAATAAAAGACCTCCGACAAGAACTCACAGAGAATGCTGGCTTTGGGCATGAGTGGAATACATGGTTGGAATCACTCCTGGGACGATGGGGTGCTGTCTTTGTTAAGATAGGAGTGGCTATCCTATCCCTTTTATTTATAATGGGACTAATTCTCTGTTGCTGTATTCCCATCATAAGAGGACTGATCTCCAAAGGTATATCCAAAGCAATGAATATCCAAGCACTCCAGATGGCGGTCATGAAGAATGGAGAATGCGAAAAGGAAAGCTTATCTGACTGCAACCCAGAGCAGTATCTGAGTTTCGAACGGGACCCTGGAAACTCAGATAAAGGCACGAAGGACTACTGAACCTCAATCCGCAAGGCCTTGGCAAGGAGGACAGTCACATATTGGTGTGTGGAGTCACTTGGAGCCTTCTGATCCTATCGTCTCAGTAGAGAAACAGGAACAAAGGGGGGCTGTTGCTCTAGGCACGCTCGTCTCAACCCTGGCGAAGAAACCAAGGCTCTCAGAGACACTAGAGGTGAAAGGAGTACAAAGGGTGACTCTACAGCCTTTATGTAGACTATTGCAGAAGGAGTGCTTCTCAACAACCAGGACCTTCATAGGATGCATCATTCTGGCCAAGGGGATTACCTAGGACCAGAGGACCAGCGATCTACAAGATGTTCTTCTCAGATGGAGGCTGTACCTCCATCTTCACCCTATTATTTCTATCTCTCTCTCCCCCCCATTTTCTATCTTTATGGCCCGAGGCAGTGGTAAAGACTGACCTCCAACGGTAGGGTCAAGTACTAGTAACTTCGACCCTCAGGTAAAGGTAAATCAAGCAACGAAGACAAGACTGCTTCACGGAGACACTCCTTTGAGTTAAAGGACAAGGGACTGTGAGTAATTTCGATGGATTAATCTGATATGTGTTATATTGGGGCTTTTCAATGTTGGAAGATGTGTTTAGCGGGGTTCAGATCTAGTGATTGGTCATTAATTTGTGTAATCACTCATGATCATTTTTGTTATGTGTTTGATGTTGTAATGGGTATTCCTATTTTGTGGAAGCCTATAGGCTCCCAAGGGGGGAATATGTAGTATATTTTCAGCTATATTTTCAGTAAGATTGTTGGGTTCACGTGGAGATGGTTGGGCTCACGTGTAGTCCATGTGCAAGTTACACAACAATATTATACAGTAGATCATATAATCATACATAACCTTCCCTAGTAAGACATCATTCATCTGTCGTTTGGGGTCCAAGGGCTTGCATTTCCATTTAGGGCTATCATGGAGACATAGCTCTTCACATGGACCCATGTTAATGTAAACTTAAGCAGAGATAATCTAAACACTATACATTTTGTCTCCTTTAAAGGGCTTAATGGGGGTATATTGAAGGAGGAGATAGGACGAGCTGATGGCTCGCCTGATCTTTACGTATTTTCATTGGATGGTATATGTTCACAAATGCTTTAAAAACCCTAGACTGATGTCCAGAAAGCAGGATCTCTTTGACTTCAGCAAGACCTTTTTCACTTCGTATCCAGGGGTTTCCTCTTCATAGCTGTTGTCATGATTGGATTGCAGATCCCCACTGTACTGCAGACAGTTGTTTTTGATGCCTGTTTAATAAATTCATTGAAAGAGCATCGGCGGTGTTTTTGACTTTTTCCTCTCAACTCAAGACTCAACACGTCCCATATTGCATATTCAGGAGATGTACTAACTGGATGCAGACGCGCTATTTTGCACCTTTGAAAGACGTAACCCTTAGCGCGCACTGTTAGTAAATCAGTTTGTACATTTTTTTATACACGGAAACCTTTAGTAAATGCGGCCCCAAATGCACTAATGCTGTAAACAAGAAAAAGATTGAGGACCTCTTCACTAAAAGGGATCTAACACCTATATGGAAGGGCATCCCGCATATCACCAACTGCAACTGGCAGAGGAACTAAACCACCTCTTCACCTCTCACTACCACAGAACCATCATAAAACTGAATTACACTGTCCTCACATCACAACACTCCACACTACAGGTCTAACAGCTCTAATAGCATTTTGTATACAATTAGGAAATGTGCAATAACTGTGTGCAACTCTGCAATAACTATTTACAACTGTGAAAAACTGTCTATTACAGTGCAAAAATAAATTAACTCTGATTGAAAGGCTGCCACTGCGACAAATACTGCTGCTACGTAAAAGATGGTCTTCGGACATGCATCACCAACAATATTTTCAGTTTAGTCATCGTACATTACTTTTCTGTTTGTCATTGCTAACTTTAATTTCTGTTCAGTTGTTGGACCTTGTTTTTCTGTTGGTCTTACGACCATCTATTCCTGTTTGGCCCTTGCTGACATTTTATTATGTAGTACAGTTTGCCATTTTATTTAAGTTGGTCTTCACAGACCTTCATTTCTTTTGGTTTTACAACCATCTATTTCTGTTTGATCCTTGACTTTTTTTCAATTCAATTCATTAGCTTTATTGGCATGACTGCATAAAATACAATGTTGCCAAAGCATATTGATACAAACATACACATAGTAAACAAAATAAACAATAACAACACAAAAGGCAAAAAGTAATAGAAAACATGAGGGGCTATGGAATAGTAAGAATTGTTGTAGGTCCTGATGGACTTCTGTGGTAGATGTGTCCTCATTTATGGCATTAACTGAATATTTAACCATTTAACTGTAACTATAATCATCTTTTCAGTTTCACATTTATCTAATGATTTTGTTACATATTTACAAGAAATCTACTGCTGCTGGGTAAGGTAAGAATCGATATATATCAAGTTGGTTTGTTGTTGGTTGGTTGTATGTTGTTTTCTTTCTTGTTGGAGGGTTTCCTATACTAATCGTGTACTGAATATCCCCTTTATACACAATGATATCATAATAGTGTATAATTGCCAAAGACTTTTCATATTTCTCATCTTGATTGTGCCATGTCAATTATACATATTTTGTTTAGAATTTTTTTTTGCTTAGAATGAAGTCTCTCCTGATTGAAATTGTGCTTTTGTCTGCTTGTTGATTAAAATCTTTAATCGCAATTAATTGCATAATTTGCCTGATTAATCACGATTAATCGCATTGTATACGCAAACTCCAAGAATG
>JAJHUR010096754.1:0-21515 GCA_027495735.1 Lutjanus campechanus
AGTCGATGCTGAGCCCCATCACATCAAAGTGCCGCTCACTGAACAGTTTAACATGCGGGGACGTGAAATCCTTGGGAAGATAATAACACAGTGAAATAATTAGAAAGTGGAAAGCTAGTTTTCTCATTTCAAGTACTGACTGTCCAGGACAAAAAAAACCAAAACAAACTCTTTTATGTTTCCAGTTGATTTAGAGTCAACGGGGGCAGAGCTGGCACTGTTTAAATGGCCTGTCTGAACTGTGGAAGGTGGAGTTCAGAAACACCGCAGCAATAAGTGCTCGGTGCCAAAGATGGAAACAGGATCAAACAAGAAATCCTGCAGATTAACATTTCGACGTGTCTGTAATATTGTGGGTGATACTTACTGTGCACACAGGCCGCAGTGACAGCAGCCCGTCCTCAGACCCCCCCCAGTCGCCACAGTGAGGAAACTCCCCCTCCTCCAGGATGTACTGCTGCCCTTCAAAGTCTGCCTCCTGGTACCCGACCCAGCTACGAGAACAACACAAAAAATATGACCAAAAATACACAACTTTTACTGTAATCTCATTTGATTTTTAAGAAGACTAAATATCCTAATATCCAAATGGTTAGACAGTTGCTTAGCAAATGATCTTTGGCTGATGATGACACCTCAAACAGCTACTTACAGACCACTAAGTATCTTTATGGAGCCCACTGTCGACAATGTCTTCTTGTTCACATCTGGTTTGTCTGTTTTTTCTTCTTCTGGTTCTTCTTGCAGGTTGTACATGTCGCTGTCGACCTCTATGCACTCTCCATCAAAGTTGGGCTTCTCAAACACTAAGGCCTGGACAAGATAAGGAGAGGAAGGAGTTAAAGATGAGACTTGGTTGTAACACAGGCCCTGTGTGTGTGTGTGTGTAGTTTGTGCCCTTTTTTTTAGGTTTTGCTCATTTCTGTCCTAAGGCAGAATGCCATTCATTCCATCAGTTACAGTGTACAATATATCTTAACATACCTCACATTCTGTCTTACGCAGGGGCTTACAGCTGCAGGCACAACATAATTTTTTTAAATTTCATCTCGAAATTAAATATACCGTTCTTGGTCTTCATGAAACTGCATCATCACTGCATCATTTAAAACTTGTTACCACTTGTAATATGTTTGACACAGTTATGTTCAGGGCAGCTAATAGCTAATATTTCATCTTTAACATGTTAAAAATTAAGTGAAAAAAAATCAATCAATCAATTTTCAGTAAAGTTATCGATTAATTTTCAGTTCATTCAATTTCTATTCTATTCTATTCAGTTCTGCCTGCTTGTAAAGCAGGAAGTTATTGGTAAGGAGTTGTCAAGACGCCATCTGTGCGCGCTAGCATGGTGCTCCAAATCTCTGATAACATTATTTCAGTCAGACAACTCACGTTTAGAATGTTTATTCAGCAGCAGAACATGATTTGAGTTTGGCGTCTAGGCTCCGACTTCATCACTCCCCGCAGCTTAAGTTACATAGAGATAAGGGGAGTGATGAGCAAATTCTTGAACCCCCTGTCGGAGCCTGCAGGTGGGGTTAAAGAGCAGGCAGCAACGCTAGTGCGGGGCAACAACGCATAGGCAGGCAGAGGGAGAAATGGGAGGTTCAGCAGTTTAAATAGACCGCGAGATCGGAAGTGTGCGTTTGGTATGTAGTATTGAGAATGAGGTATGTCACGTGAGGTTGGCGTAGCAGCTCGTGTTGACTGCCTGAACTAGATCGCAGGCGTCGCCACATAAGTAACAAGTGGGAACAACCTTTCGTTTTCTCCTGATAATGGGTTGACTATCTCAAGATAACAATGCACGTTTTCTCGAGATAACTAAGTAATTAACTTGTGGTCTTGAGATAATGGTATTAAAAAAATAATTGCAAGCATGGCTGTTCCCAGCTTCTGTACTTTTTTAGCCAAAAAACAAACAAACAAACAAACAAAAAGAAACTTGTTGACAAGTTCCCCTCTCCTACCAAAAGATTTACAGGAAGTCACATCACATCTTGACAACAGTGACATACTTGATGGTGTGAGTTTTATGTTACTTTAAAGCTAAATATTATTTTAGCGGTACTTCAAATTCATGCATGAACAAGCTGCAACTTCATGTGAATTTGAGCCACGAACATGAATGAATCATAACTATTAAACGTGCCTCGGCTAAACTTTTATGATTCACGGTACCCACCCAATATCCACAAGTTCAACCATGGTTTGCCTCTAAACGAGATCCTCTAAGGGCTCGTTAACAAATGTAACATATAAGACTGGTGTTGACATTTCAGCCCGTGTGTGGTTTCTATAAACAGCAGATAATAATAAGAGGCAACACATGTAATGCAGAACAAACCTTGAATTCATTAGGATGCTCCACTTTTATTGCTCCCTGTAATGAGAAGACACACGTTTGTCAGACCAAGATAAATGTAAAAAAAAAAAAAAGACGGTACAGTGCAAACATGTATCCATATTTCATTGTGCTGTACCATTCGTAGGGGTCTCAGAGACCCAACGAAGGGCTCAGGGAAGCCCCAAGCCTCTGGACAGGGATACTCCCCCACCTCCAGCACTCCTACAAGACCCCCAAACCCTGGATCAGTGTACACCAACCAGCTACAGACACACAGAGACAGCATGAGAGAGACAGAGAGGAAAAGAAGAGGAGGAAGGAGAGGTGAGTTGGGCACTCACAGTTATGGCACACGGCAGAGTAATGACCATTTAGTGACCTGTTACATAATAAAGGGAATAAATATCACTCTCACTCTCCACACCGTGGTGCAGCTGAAAAATGTTGAGTGCTAACCATCAGTAATCAGCAGCAGTTAAAACTGTCAACCACAAGCTCGAGCCTGCAGCGAAAATTCCTTCTCGGACAGAGAACAGATGCTGTTGCACACACACTCTTTCCCCTCCAGTCTCCAGAAATGTTGCATCTTTGGGAGCTTTAAAGGGACAGTTCATCCCAAAATCAAACAAACAATTTTACTCTGACCTGTAGTGCTATTTATTCATCTAGATAGTTCTGATGTTAGTTGCAGAGTCTTGGAGATATCGGCCGTACAGATGTCTGTCTTCTCTCCAAACAGTGGGACTAAATGGCACCACAGCTTGCGGTGCTAACATACATTTGAAAAGCTTTACTAGTTAGTAGCAGGGCTGCCACCAACAAAGAAACTGAAATACGTTTTCATTATTGCAACATTACATACATTGTCTACATACATTCCCTGTTACTTTAAATGAGACACAACAGAGCCTTTGGCAAACGTTTCAGCTGAACTTACACTCCAGAATGGACCTTAATGGAGCCAGTGGTCTGCGGGATCCCATAGGAGCTGATCTCTACAGTGTCGTCACAGTAAGAGGACACCATCCCCAACCCATTCACCTCTGCAAACAGGTCGATCCGGGGTACACTATAGTCCTATCAAACACAAAACAAAAATGTGTGAGAATTTCAAGTTTTTAATTGGAAAATTCATATTTCCAGATGGTACAATCTTTCATTTGAAGTTTTTGATACTTTTTTTTCGACGTTTTATTCATTTAATAAAAGAAACAAGAAACTTAACAAAGCAGTCACACAAAAACTTTCACCTCCATAAAATACAGTCTTAAACTGGCAAGACTATGATTTATATCAGGAATAGTTTTTGATACCGAGAAGGGCACATTTTTCTTGATACCAATAGGGCTGCAAATACCGAACATTTTCATTATCAACTACCCTGTCTATTATTTTCACGATTAATTGGTTCCTCATTTCCTCTCAAGTGTTAAAAATTGCGAAAAAATGCCCATCACAATTTCCCAAGCCCCAAGTGACAACTTCAAACTGCTTCTTTTGTCCAACTAACAGTCCAAACCCAAAGACTCTTCAGTTACTGTCATAAATGACAAAGAAAAGCAGGATCCCCTCACATTTAAAGAAGCTGGAACCAGCAAATATTTAACATTTTTGTTTAAAAAAATGAATGAAAAGGTTAATCAATGATCAGAGTAGTTGGCAATTACTGTTTTTTCGTGCGGCCAATTCACTCACAAATCATTGCAGTTCTAGATAACACAAAAGAATTGACACTTCTCAAACCCTATACGGGGATCATATATCCCCACAGTCTATAAAACCTGCACAGGCACTGGAATTATTGGATTAAAACAAAATAACACAACATACAGTAACTATCACAGTATGGATGCAGACTGATGACAGACTGACAAATGAAATAAATCACTGACTGCATCAGTACATACCCTGACTGCCAACCGGAGAGAACCTATGACCATAGGTGCTGTTGGTATAGGCTGACCCATCTGGTCTATTGTTGTTGGAGTTCCCTCTTCTGCCCATATATTCACTATGTGGTCCGTGGGACCTTCTTCGAGGGCAATGATACGACCCTGGAAGCCAGGTTTTTCATAGAGGAGCCAGCTAAAGAGAAAGAAAAATATGTCTTCAAAAATCTGAACCAGTTCTTGTTAATGTTAGTTTAAAGCTAACTGGTAACAGATACATGCATTTATGATCACTAGCATTCATATTAAACGTGCAGGGATTTAAAACTAGCAAAAAAACAAAAAAAACCTTACCATCCTCTGATGACTCTGACAGAAATGATAGGGGACAGCTTCATTGAGGTCGCATCCTCGACATCACAGTGGAGTTCAAACGCTTCCCCTCCAAACTGAGCGTGTTCATGTATAATAATCTGGAAACAGACATTTCATTAAAATATGTAGCAGCAAACAATGTATTATTGACACAAACCATTATGAAAAATGAAAGTAAATAACACGTAATCATACCTTTCCAGGCCTCTTGTGAAACCCTCTTACCACCGGTATCTGAAAGAAAATTTAATATTTTGATTATGAACTTGAACCTGTGATTTAGGAAAGACCTAAGTCCTCCAAGAGGACCTAGCTTAGAGCTAAATTAGTTCAGTAGTTTCTAAGCATCTTTCAGCCAAATTATTTCAAGATATAGGAAACATTTCTTATCACCAAATGTTGTCATTTGAATTTATTTCAAACTGAAAGTTATTTAACGCAATTAATTATATAAAAGTAGCAGTAGTATTGTTACAATAATGTTTTTACACAATTACAATCAGGTCGGTCCAGTTCAGTTTGCATTTATACAACTAGCACCTTGCATCTACTATCTGTTTCAAGAAACCAAAGTAATTGTGTTGTACTGACAAGGGAGAAATGGACACATGTTATGCACACTGTGTTCATCTAAAAACAACATCTTTTGCATAGTTCTGCTTTATTTGCATGTTGATGCAAATATCTTATTGTGTTGAGCTTTTGCTGATCTTGGCAAGATGTCCTGTGCAAAATTCCAGACTGAGGGCATGTGCCTTGTGTCTCACCTGTCCACACTTGTAAATGATTCATGTCTTTGTTGCAACAGCATGAGAAAACAAAAGAACAGGATATAAAACTGAGATATATCACCATGGATATAAAAGTAGGAAATGTCGATGCTTTGTGTACCACCATAGCGGGACAAAACACATTCAGGCTTTGGGCTGTTATTTCTATAGATTGCTAAAGCAGAACCGGTAGTAATAATTTGTACAAAACCTTTTTTTATTGAAGCATTTCATTTAAAATATTGAAATTCCTACCTTAGTCTTAGATGTAGAAAGTCCATTTCGAGAAGTCTGCTGGCTGTAGTTGCTGGTTGGAGGCAGTGCTGCAGGGCCCTTCAGGTCCACATTAGGTGGTCCTGCTATCAAGGCCTGGTCCATCACAGTGCTCTGCTTAGAATTTGCTTTAGTCGAATCTGTAGAGTCATGGGGGGCCTCAGATTCTCTCATGTTCTTCTTGAGGTATTTCTCTAAATGATCAGGCAGCTTTATCTCAGAGAAGGAGGGCACAGGAGGAAGAGAGGAGGGGCTGAGTGCTGACTCACTGCCTGTGCCTATACCACCACCCACAAGTGGGGCTTGATCTGTGCCCTTCACACCCGCCTTATCTGCTTTAGCACCAGGCAGAGGTGAATCAACAGCTCCCTGCTTTCCAACAGAGGGCAGGTTGTGTTGTTGGTCAGATGAAAGTGTGCTATTTGAGGCAGAGGTAGTTTCCGTCTTGCTCTTCCTGGAGGACCGAGGAGAACTCAGTAAGCTCGAGAGGATGGACATCCTTCCAAGTCGTGACGTCAGCTTCCCAGGCTCTTCTCCATTGTTTTGTTGCTCTTCTTTTCCCGTGCCACTATTTGTCCCCTCTTTGACTCCATCTTTTCCTTCCTCTTCATCAAGTGATTTCATCTGGCCTTTCGCTGTGTTGTCTTGTGCCCGCTTCTCCAGAGTGCGCCCTTCCCTGTTAGCTGCTTTTTGTTTAATCACTATGCCTGGGGAAAGATCCATGAAACTTTTGCCAGTCTGTCTTAGGCCAAACTTGAATTCCTCTGGATCGAACGTTCTCTCAAAATGGTCCTCCTTGATGGCTGGCATGGGTGGAGATGGGGACTTTTTACGGATGCGCCTCTTCGGAGGTTCTAAGAAAGGAGTGCTGCCCTCCTTGATGCTCCTGATAAAATCATCATAGTCATCAAGCTCAAGAGATTCATCCTCACTGGTTGAGGATTCTAGTCTTCTTTTATGTTCCTTCTTCTGTTTTGGATGATGTTCCACATCTAACCAGCTAGATGGGCACTCCTGCTTTTGCTTAAGACTCTGAGATGGACTGGATGGTTTCACTGTAGGTGACAGAGACGAACTGTCATTGAGTGTTGGCTTTGCAGGCTTTTGTGTCTCACTGAGGTTTATGGGTTTATCTTCTCTAAAGGTCTGCAGTTCCTGTTTCAAACCAGCATCTGTTTTTGCTTTTTCTTTATCATTCTTCTCAGCATCAGTGCTATGAAGTGCCTTATCTGGAACAACAGTGGGCTTGTCTTTTTGCTCTCCACCACTTTTTTTGCTAGAGGCATTTTCTACCAAAGTTGGTTCTGATTCTTGCTTGGCATCCATCTTTGATGCCTTCATCTGTTGATCCTTCTGCTTTGTCACTTTATTTTCAACTTCAACACCCTCATTAATGAGGTTTTTCTGTTCCTGTTTCTTGCCAGCCTTACTAGCTGCTTTGTCAGTTGTGGAAACACTTGACTTTTCTGGTGATTTGGTATCTTCTTTCATCTTTAGAGATTCTTTTGTTACAGTCTTTGGTTCATTTGGACCTTTGGCTTTTACTGATTTGTTTTTCTCTGGTTTTGTAATGTCCTTGTCTTGATCTATAACAATTGCAGACTTCTGTTCTTGCTGGATACTAACTTCACTCTTAGCATTTGTAATTGCAGTCTCATTCATCAAACTCTTTACTGACAAATCCTTTGTTCCAGTCTCTTCTTTAGCACCTTCAGAACTCTGGGCTGTAGCACTTAAGGCTTTCACTTCTGGAGTTTGACTCCCCTTTACAACGCTACTATGTTTGTCGTGATTTGGTGCTTTGTCCCTGACCTCTTCATCTTTGGTTAGAAGCTCTTTGGTCTCTTTTTTATTCTTCTCAACATCAGTACCACTAAGTACTTGTACAACAGCGGGCTTGTCTTTTTGTTCTCCACCACTGTTTTTGCTAGATTCACGTTTCACAAAGATTGGTTCAGACTCTTGCTTGGCATCTTTCTCTGGTGCCGTCATATGCTGATCCTTCTGCTTTGTCACTTTATTTTCAACTTCAACACCCTCTTTAATGATGTTTTTCTGTTCCTGTTTTTTGCTAGCCTTACTAGCTGCTTTGTCAGTTGTGGAAACACTTGACTTTTCTGGTGATTTGGTATCTTCTTTCATCTTTAGAGATTCTTTTGTTACAGTCTTTGGTTCCTGTTTGTTTTTTATTGATTTGTTTTTCTCTGGTTTGGTAATATTTTCATCTTGGTCTCCAACAATTATGGACTCCTGGTCGTTCGTGATTGCAGTCTCTTTCACCAAACGCTTTACTGATGAACGGCTGGTTTCAGTTTCTTCTTTAGTACCTTCAGCACTCTGAGTTTTAGCACTTGAGGTTTTTAGCTCTTGAGTTTGACTCTCCTTTACAATGGCAGTGTGTCTGTCCTCCTGATTAGCCCTGACCTTCTCATCTTTGGTGTCTTGATCATTTTTCTCTGCATCAGTACTCTTAAGTGCTTTATCTGGAACAACAGTGGGCTTGTCTTTTTGTTTTGCATCTTTTACAAAAACTGGTTCTGACTCTTTCCTGGCATCTGTCTTTGATGCCTTCATCCTCTGATCCCTCTGCTTTGTCACTTTATTTTCAACTTCAACACCCTCTTTAATGAGGTGTTTCTGTTCCTGTTTCTTGTCAGTGTTACTAGTTACTTTTTCAGTTGTGGCAACACTTGACCTTTCAGGTAATTTGATATCTTCTTTCTTCTTTAGAGATTCATTTGTTATAGTCTTTGCTTCTTCTTCTATGCTGGCATTTGGACATTTGGATTTTACCGATTTGTTTTTCTCTGGTTTTGTAACGTCTCCAACAATTATGGACTTCTGGTCTTGCTCTGGTGTTTCACTTTTATTTGTAACTGCAGTCTCAGTCACCAGACTCGTTACTGGTGAATCCTTGGTTTCTTTATTATCTTCAGCCCTCTGGGTTTTATTTAGTTCTTGAGTTGTATCCATTTGTAAAACTTGGCTTTCTGTCTTCTCTGGAGCTTTTTCTGTTTCTGTTTGCTGTTCTACATTGGCATTTGGACATTTGGCTTCTGCTGATGTATCAGCATTTTTCTCAGTTTTGTCAACGTCCTCATCTTGGTCTTTAGCCACAGTCGTCTGGTCCTTGTGAATTCTAACATCAGTGTCAGCAGTCTCATTTGAAATTTCATTTGGTAAATTATTACCAAATGTCCTTGTTTGACTTTCTTCTTTAGTATCTTCAGCACTCTGAGTTTTAGTGCTTGAGGTTTTTAGTTCTGGAGTTGGACTCTTCTTTACAACATCAGTGTGCGTGTCCTGATTTGATTCATTATCCCTGACCTCCTCAACTTTGGTTAGAAGTTCTCTGGGTTCTTGTTCATTTTTCACTGCCTTCATCTGATGATCTGTTTCCTTATCAACACTTTCCGCATTTTCTTTTATGAGGATCCCATGCTCCTGATTTGTTTCGACCGCATTGGCTGTATTTTCATGAAGTGTACTTTTTGCATGCTCTGTCTTTGTCTTCTTCTCTTCTAAGGCAACTGTAACTACCGTCTGTGATTCCTCCTCTGAGTCAGGCTGTAAACATTTCTCCTCTGATGATAGACGTATTGGTTTCTCTGGTTTTGTAATGTCTTTCTCTGCTTCATCTTCAGTAGTTATACCCTTGAGCTCCTTTTTGCAACTGTTCTGTGAGTCAGTGCTCTCCACCGCTGCGTCATTCAGCCTTTCATTCAGTTTTGAGTGTCTCTCCCGTCTTTCAGATTCTCCTGCCAATAAAAGAGGCTCTTTGTCCAGCTGCTTTTCAACATTCTTGGGCAATTCACAAACAGTCACAGTCTCTGTTTGAGTATCCAAAGCCTCTACTGGTTTCCTGCCAACCTCCTCTTTACGTTTCTCCTCTACCTCAACATCTTTTACTAAATCTTTGCTGAATTTGGGCAATCTATCATTTTCAATGCTATGTGTAGGTTGGTCCTTCAAAACCTCATTTTGCTGTTCTTTACTGGCCAGGTTAGAATCAAGTGAGACAGGGATTGAAGTGGCTGAAAGTACATCTTTCGGCTCAGCAGCGACCTTGTTTGTTTTTTTAAGGGAAACACTGCCAGGCATAACACAGTCCTCATCAGAGTGGGACATTATGTCACAGTGAATGCTGTCAACGAAAACAGGTTTGGCTGACATATCATTTACATCCTCATGAGCTGGTATTGTGTCCTGAGCCAACACTGCAGATTCTGGCTCTGTAAGGCCTTTCTCCTTAATTAAACCTGGTTTTATGTTACCTAGTAGTTGGGTTGTCTCTAAAATGTCTTTCTGTTTTACGTCTTCTGGACATATCTTTGGTGAAAACAGTTTTTCTGGTTTTTCAGGTGAAGACTCAGCTTTTATTTGTTGTTTGGTCTCACGCTGTCCTCCCTGACTATCAGCCTCAGTTTTATTAACATCAGTGACTGGTGGCTCAGATGGACTTGCCTTGACAACCTCAGTGCTCGGCAGTACCTCAGCTCCTGGGCCTGTGACTGCTGTAACTTTTGCTTGAGTGTTAATAACTGCATCATTGTTTTGAATTGGTTGAATTTTTGAAATCTCTGCAGTCGTATGACTTGTTATGCTCCCCTCTAATTCTTCTGTCTGTTTTTCTTTCAGTTTGATTTCACTGGTACTGGACTGATTGTTTGTTAAGTTTACTACGTGTTTTTCTTCCTCTGTCAACAGAGACTTGGTGGCACTGTTCTTCACTTCATCTGCAGTGACACTCAGATCTGCTTTGACATCTGTCTCTGTGGTAGTGGTCTGATTTGTGTCCCCCTGTTTAGATGTAGATGTGCTTGGAGAATTCTCAGATGCGGAATTTTTTCTGGATTTTACTTTGTTGGCGCTTCTCTGATCTCTCGTAGGAAGCTTGCTTCCAGGTGATAACGGATCGGGTGAATCCTTTACTGGACTTTTGCTATGTTTGATGTTGTCGCTTTGTTTGGGCAGCCTCAATGAAACTGCTTTCTCTTGCTTGGTCGGGGGTGGAGAAACACAGGGGGTGGGTGTTTCACTCTCTTTAGGGGTAACAGTTCTTTTTGAGAGGTGTTTGGATGGTCTTGTTGAAAGGATGCTCCCTGTTGGAAACACACACACACATAAACACACCGTTTTAATACAAAAAAATCTTCAATGATAAAAATGCCCTTATTACACTTATTTGCTTTGTTGCCAAGAGTTAGATGAGAGGATCAATGTCACTGCTATACCAAGGTGGTAAATATGAAGCTGGAGTCAGAAGCCAGTTAGCTTAGCTTAGCATAAAGTTTAGACAAAGCCAGGCTAGCTGGTTGAAGTGCTAAGCTAAATTAGCGTGCTCTTGGCAGTAGTTACATATTTACTGCACAGATAAGACAGTGATATAAATCTTTTTCCTCGGACATAAAAACATTTTTTTAACCTCAAAATGAGCTGCATCTAAGAAAAAGATGATGATTCCAATGGTTTTGTTATAATTTACTGTCAAGCATGTTGTGATCGTACTGTCTTACCTTTCTTTGGACCTTCGGAGAGTGGGGGTGGTGTCTCACTACCAGGTCTCTCGCCAGGAGTTACTTCTTGCTGCTCTGGGCTCTGCTTTCGGACTCTCATGGGTCTGTCTGAGTGTGTCTGACTGGATGTCATTTTTTTATAGTTAGTGCCACTTGTGTCACTTATCTCATTGGTCTTCTTTCTTGTTGGAGATGAAACGGGCAACCGACTATTTGATGCCAAAGAGGCGTTGTTCTCCACATTGTTCTGCCCTTGTTTTTTGACATCTGGGCTCTCCCTGTCAGTTGATTTTTCCATTTTAATGCTACTCTCCTCGTACTCTTTCTCCAGACCATTTACCAGGTTTATAGAGTCACTGTCCTCGCCTGACTTTTCTTTCATTTGCTTTATTACTGTCTTGTGTGCTGTTTTTGTGGGAGCAATGTCTCCTGATGGAGTTTTCGCTCCCTTTGCCTCTTCAAAACTTGGTTTCCTGCCAGCTTTGGTTGTAGTCACCGGAGATTTCAAAGATTCTTTGCTTCTAGGTTGTTTCTGCAGTTTGGAAGTGACCCCTGACCCAGAAGTATCAGTCACTGATGTTTTATCTGGTGTAACTGGTGACTTCACTTCAGCATCTGATGTTGACCTTTTGGGGATTTTAGACTTTGAACCTGTCACACTTGAGGGACCACTGGTGCTTTGGTCTTTTAATCCTGGCAACATAGAGGCTGTTTTATCATTGCCGCGTTCCCGCTGTGGTGGCATATCACTGGAAGTTCCCACTTTAGTGCTCTCTGTGGAGGTCTTCTCCTTTGTTGAAACATTTCTGGTCTTGCTGCCAGCTGCAAAGGATGGGGTCTTTGCTCCACTTGCTGTGGTATGCCGACTTTCTGATGCTGATTTAACCCCTCGTTTAGAGGACATAGCTTGGTTAGTCCCTTGGCCTCTTACCCCAGACCCGACCGTTGGTGACTTTGCACTGTACATGTCTGAGGCTGAAGACGTATCATCAAAGTCAGAGGCCTCAGACTCTGTTTTTTCTTTAACTAGGGGTTCAGGGGTATTTGTGTCAGAGTGTGTAGTCTCATCTGTTGTTGGAAGTGGTTCATGGTTGGCCTCCTTGAGTTCCACATTATTGCTTTGGAGGTTTGGCAGTCTGAAGGGAGAAAGAGAGAAACATTAACAGAAATGTTCTAGAGTAACCTTAATAACCACATACATGAGTCTTTAAAGGATAACTCCACCTCTGTTATTTTTCAGGTGGAAATTCCCACTGTGTGGGTGTCTGTGGGTGATGTAGGTTACAGCCCTCAACCTCGGGGGTTTATATCATATTTATTATTATATTTGTATATGTAGCAATTATTTCATCATGCAGAAACCAAATCAGGTTAACTTGGGAAAACGTTTGATTGTACAGATTTGAATATATAGGGACACCACTGGGAAGCTAAAAAATGATATAAAAACAAAAAATAGGGACCAGGACAAGCCCTTTAAATAAGGAACAATAAACTGTACATTCATTGTTATTCTCCTGTTGGAATGGTAAGGTAACTAAATGCAAGGCAAATATCTTAAAGGAATTGTTTTACATTTTGGAAAATATGCGTATTAGCTTTTTTGCCTTAACTTTGATGAGAAGATTGATATCACACTCATGACTGAAACAAAAATATGTAGCTGAAGCTGGGAACTGGTAAACTTAGCTTAGCATAAAGAGTGGAAACAGGGGTTAACAGCTAGCCTGGATATGTACAAGGATGCATAGAACTTCCACTGTTACTACTTATTGTAGTCCGCTTGAAGGATGCATTCCACACATGCATTGTTGTAGCAGAGTAGTATAGTGGCCTCACAGAACATGATCACACATGGTCACAATAAATTGGAGGTGTGTACATGTCTGCACAGAGTCTATGCGTACACCCTCTGATGACAAAAGGTGTGTCATGCTTAGGCACGGAAAGCATAATTTCGGCTTAAAGCTCACTGATTAAGACCATATTGGGACCTACAGGCCAGGCACTGCAGTGAAAATGCCAGTCTTCTCATTCATTTGAGTCAGGGTAGTGTGCTGAGAGAAATAAAGCATTATTTTCTGAGTGTTTGAGAGTGGTTACGTTCTAATTGCCGCAATGCCTGATTCGATCTGAATACAAAAACCAAAGCGTAAAAAGTTGTGGTTTTATATGACCCCTTGTAAAACAGTGAATTTATGATTTTACACTTACACTCACATGAATTATTTAGCCTTAAAGTTGCTGGTAGACAGATTTGAATAACTTTGAACAGAGCCATGCTTGCCGTTTCCATCCGTTTCCAGTCTTTATGCTAAGTTAAGTAAACTAGCTGCTGGTTGTAGCAACATATTTAGCCTTCAGATGTAAGAATGACATCAATCTTTTCATGATATTCTTAACAAGAAAGAGAATAAAAGTCTTCCAAAAATGTCTAACTGTTCCTTTACTTTTAAACTGTTAGTGTTTTGTGTCTTTGAGAGTTTAAACTTGAGACTTAGCATTCCAGAGAAACTACTGTTAAAACACCTGTGTGGTCAAACTTCAGCTATGTAAAAGAATCCCCCTGCAGTACTTCTGAAACTATAAATCAAGCTAAGTCTTCAGGTATTTTTTAGGCCTGACCATCCATAGCCTGGAGTGAACAATAACTCTTAAAATATTACTGCAGTTCATTCTTCCTTCTGTCAAGAGCAGTATCTGTACGTATGCCATGCCTTTTTATCTATAGGCATGTTTTTGTTCAGTGTAACCATGAAACCCTAAAATCAAACACAAGTGTGCCGGCATGTTTTTGTAATGACTAACTTATTCAGGTAGTGAAGATACACCATGGGTAAACACAGCAAAGGTGACCTTCATTTCAATTGAAACATGACAAAAAGAAAACTAAACCTGACTTTATTATAACTACATTTATTGTTTAGTAAGTAATTAATATTTTTAGGGATTTTAAGTGTACTTTACAGTGTGTTACAGACAAATATTCAGTGTTTCTGTATGATTAGATGTACTGTATATGAATATTTCAGTGCCTCAGCGTGGTTTTAGCCTGTATTGTTCTCCTCTGGTACAATGGAGCATGGGAACTCACAGCTCAGGTTGCACGCAGGCTTAGCTCTCTTCAGCCCCCCTGCTTTTTGTTCCTCCCAGGATCAAAGCGACTATTAAACAGTAACTACCGAAAATTAAAATACACAGATACTCACGGTTTTACTTCTGTTGTGTCTGGAGTCTTTGAAGTGGAATCTCCGCTGTCCTCCTCTCCCTCAGCTTCGTTCCCGTCCAAACTTGGCTCCGCGCTAACGTACACCTTGTGGGCGAAAACCTTGTTTTTCGAAGGCAGATTCACAGTCTTGCGCGTCACACGGATTTCTTTCGACCTGCGTTTTTCCTGAAGCGAACTTTCCTTTGAGTGCCTGCCAGGGTCGGGGCTCTCTGGTTGTGATGAGGTTGTTTGGAACTCCCCCGCAGCCGGTGCCAAGGAGATAGCTGAGTCTGGCAAGCTGCCACTGGACGGCAAAGCCTCAGTGGGGGTAGAGGGGCTGTCTGCGGCGCCCTGAGGGGCTGAGTCGTCCTCGGGAATTACTGTGACAGGTATGGCCAGCACAGGAGGCGAGTCTGCTCTGAAGACCTCCTCTCCTTTTTTCATTATATCCTTCCCTTTCTCCCCCTCCCTCTCCCTCTCCCAGTCCTCCTCCTCTCCCAGGTGTGTTTCCACCCATATGGCTTTGTGGAGTTGGACAGGGGAATCCCCTCTGGGTGCTTGCTCTTTCTCAGCTGAAGAGTCCCACGCTGCGGCTACACTTCCCCAGGAGAACACCTGGCCCCGCCTCTTGGCCCCTGAATTTTCCCTCGATGAGTCTGGAGAGTCTCCATCGTCCTGTGGAGTCGTGATGAGGTGTGGTTGTGGTGAGGTGGACGATGGAGAGCCTAAAGTTATTCCTCTTAAGGCGGTGCTGTGTCCATTCTCTCCAACTTTCACTGATGCTTTCTTCGATGCTAAGCTAATAGAGGTTAAATTAGGTGACTTTGGTGCGTCAGCAGCCTTGGAAACAGGGATTTTAAGTGTCGACAGTGAGGTCTGGTTAACATCATCCTCACTGGAACCTTCTGTATTCTTCAGGCTGCTTTCATCCAAACTGACATGCAACCTCTTGCTCACCTCCTCCACCACGGACTCTGCAAAGCTAAGTTCTGAGCTCAAATCCGCATTTGGATCAGCCTCAAGGTCCACAGAGGTGGGAGTCACATTCCCAGAATTCCTTTCACCGCTGGCTGTGCTGACCCTGCACACATGCACCTGCCTCACGCTGCTCCGGCCGCTGCTGTCGCTGTCCGCGAATGGGACCTCAGCCTCAGACGTCAGCACACTCGAGGCGCTCGGACTTGAGCTCTGGCTGAGTGTCTCATCGAGCTCCGATCCCGCTCTGCTCCCTGCGTAATGAGGCGCTGTCAGCTCGCCGTCTTTTCGAGTAGGGGTTGGAGTCTTTTGCCCATCCTCCTGTTCGGAGTGGAATGAATGTGGAGACAAGGGGGATGTTGGGGAACTTGCGTCAGAATGCTGCCTACTGCTGCTCTTCTTTCTCTTGGAGTTGAAGAAGTTGGTGAGGCGATTAAACACACCCTTCTTCTCCTCCGAGTTCTAAAAGGGGGCAGACAAGAAGCAGACAGAAAGATAAATATTAAGGTGAAGAGAGCAGCTGGCACACCCTTTTCTCTCTGGCTTTGCTAACCTAAAAAGAAAACATAAAATTAAAACTGTGTTGAAGGTGTGCTTAGATTATTTAATCTGCTGATTTTGCTGCTTGATTTTCTAGATTAATCAATTAAATGTTTGGTCTATAAAGTGTCAGATATGCAGTTTAAGATGATACAAAAGAGAGAAAAGCTGGACATCTCAATATTTGAGAGGCTGAAAACATTTTCTGCCATTAATTACATTAGCAATTAATAGATTATCAAAATTGTTGGCAATTATTCTCTGTCGACTGACTAATTGTTGCAGTTCTGGATAGTATACCAACAGAAGTTTATATATGACATATTATACAGCAAATTAATTGAAGAGGGAATTCACATGGAAGAAGTTGGAACAGAACTGTTTCCATTATGAAAAACAAACATATATCTTATGAAATACATAGATATAATTTGTTCTGTATATATATACAAATATACAAACATGTACAGACATAAATCTGATCAATTATTAAAAAAATAATACACATAAATTACTTAAAGTGGCTACAAGGAACTTTCATATTATGTTGATTTTGGAGGCCCCTGTGGACAAAGGCAGTAGTGTTTCCACTGTATAATAACCACAAAATATGAAAAATAAAATTATCTAAAGAAAAAGCTCCTCCTTCTAATTTTTTACTGGTTAACAAACTACTCACTGTAACTTTGCCTGGGGAAATGTAAACACAGACTCTTCCGCTCTGAATTTCAAGGAAAACTGGACCCAGTGCCAGGAATTAAGAATAAATACACAGAAGCAGGCAATCTTCACGCTGATGGTCCTGTTCGCTTATGTAGGTCATACAGAGGCATCTGTAATAAACTGAGACTGTTTCAGTTAAATCTCCTTTTAGAACGTTTAAGTCATTTATTTTAAAGCCTCTAATTTCTAATGCCAAACTAAACCAAGGTGAGGCGGTTCGATGCAGACACCCTGGCACAAATAACAACACAGTGGTAAAACAATCTGGCTGGAGTGGGACGGCTAATGTCTAACTAGACAGATATAAAACTTCTTTGATGCTCAGCTCAAAGGTCGGCAAAGTTATCACAGTCGTCACAACTACCTGTACATAAACAGCTAAATAAAGTCAATCAAGACACATTTATGTTCAAAAGAAACCATAATAATAAATCAAATTATTAATTAACACACGGTACAGAGTGAAACAGCACCGACTTCCAAATGTTTGTCAGTTATAAGCCACATTTCAGTGCTGCCACGGCACTTATTAACAGGATTTATATCGGGGCCAAGAAGACCTGACACAAAGGAAAAAACACCATGCCAACATAAATCATACCTTGCAAACCCTGGCTAACTACAGCCACAGTGTGAAGAGCTCATGTTAGGACAAGACGCATGAACCACAGCGTAAAAAGCAACAGTTACAGACCATAATTTAAAAACATAAGAGTTACATACCATTTTGACTTCCCGGAGTCTAAACCATTGAATTTTCTTGGAGTCTAATTATTGCTTAGATCCAAAGGTAGCAGATAAAAGAAGTTAAAATGCATGTCTTTTAGAAGACATAATGATCCTTAAACTAGGTAGTTACAAAGATGTTCATAAAGTTAAATATAAACGCCTGCGTGCTACTTCTCTTGCAGACGTCACAGAAAATGAAATAGTCAGTCTTCTCTTATAAGCAGACGAGCAGTACTGGCTGCGATGACTTGTGTGTGTCAACAGTTAAATGTTCCAGCGACTTGAGGGCATGGCCGTTTGCATCACAGCTACAGTGTTTAAAAACGATTGTGAAAGATGGTTTACAAGGCCAACAGGCAAAAAGAATTCACCATCCAGTCAAATTGAAAGGGTGTGGAGAGACCTGCTGGAGACAACCCCACCCTTCCTCATTCTAAAGCCGGGGAAAATCAATGGGACATCTGTTCTTTACTGTGCCTTTATTCAAGAAGAATTCAGCTTCTATCAGTTCAGACTCATTAAAGCTATCAATCAGATAGGAGCTGTACGGTAAAATGGGTTAAAGGCGCCACAATCCAGTGCTAAGTAGCTAAGTAAGTAAATACATGAGCAATCTAAGTTGTATTTGTCTTAAGTCAGTCTGTACAGCTTTTAAAGAGTAAAATTCAAGGTACCTATACTAAAACTTTCCAGATTCTCAAAGCTTTTATCATCACATCTGAACTGTTATTATAAATGCTATTATATTCACAGTAACAATTTAGATATAGTCCCTTTATCTATTTTATCAGCTGTTCATATTAACTTTGATTGCATATTTTGATCATGACATGACAACACGAGTGATTGTGTGGATGAAACCAAGGCTGTAACTAAAAATTATTGTCATTCTCGATCAATCAATTAGTTGTTTGGTTCATATATATCAAAAAATAGTGATCAGTGTTTCCCAAGGCCCAAGATGACATCCTCAAAGATAGTCGGTTTACTGTCATAGAGGACTAAAGAAAACAGAAAATATAGTTAAAATGATTAATCGGTTATCAAAATAGTTGGCGATTAATTTAATAGTCCGCTAATAATCAATTAATCATTACAGCTCTAGATAAAACACCAGATTATGGTGAAAATCAAGCAATTTTTCAAGGAGTATTTTCAAATTAAAGCACATTCCTAACCTTGAAAACATACTGGTTAAATTGAAGCATTTTCAAAACTTTCAAAACTTTGTACAAACCCAGTTAACTGCTCAAAAACCTGTTTTGGACACACTCTCTAGTGTAATTTCACTGAGCAAACAGCAGGTAAAGACAGTCTGCAGCCGGGTTTTCCAGTTCATGTCTAAATACAATGAAACCTAACTGAACAGCCTGGCTCATATTGTTTTTTCTTTAAGAAGCAGTCAAAGCGGTGATACTGTACCTCCAGGCTGTTCTGACTCATTCACAAATCCGATGTGTTGAAGCTAATTTAAAAAGAGCATAAATGAAGTATCCTTTGGCCGCCTGTCATCCCTCCAGGTAGAGCTCCTACTATTAGCTGTCCACTCAGCACTGCCCTTGTATTTACTCACAGCAATGACAAATGTCAGGTAGGTGGAGATATAGTAGCATATCTGTGTGCAGTGTGGCCCACTTCCTTATCTGTCAGCCAAACCTCTGCTTCACCCTCTGATCTCAGCAGCAGATAATAAAAGGCACACACAGGAACAATGATGTTGATCTTAATTACAGTTAAATACTGCTGGGAACTGGAGCTTTCAGACTGCACGCACAAGTGTAAACACAACCGGTTGATGTTTTATTTAGTTTTTTTTCCTCCACTACAAACCCAATGAAATTAAAAAGTCTCTCTCGTTGCCCTGCACTCTACATATGACATAACTGAATTCCTGAAAAGGTTTGATAAACATGGGATAATACTGAAGCATAATTTCCTAACGACTCCTGCTGACACAACTATCAGAGAGAGCAGGTCTGACAGGTTTGAGCGTATGGAAAATAGCCCATGGACAATTTGATCCCATAGGATTGTTAGTACCTTCTCTTAAAGGGGAAGTACATTTTACAGCCGCCAATATCAGTTACCTGTGACAGACTGGTCTGTCAGTGAACATTTACTGTCCCCTACAGTCAGAAATTAATGAAGTTGTGCAGCTGTGGGGAAAGTAAACTGGAAAGGAAAGCTACACACGGCTGTATCCCTTAGCTAGCTCTTAACCTAAATATGGAAGCAGCACAAGATATGGATTGGGAAAATGAGCAACAGAGAGGTGGTTAAGATTATCACATACTACTCTTTACTGTTCTGTACTTTAGCTTTGTCTTCTAGTCACTATTTAGTGTACAGGTACAGAAAACATAATTCTCTACTGTATGCTGCCACAACTTTCAATTTGTGACCTAATTAATCTTATGGATATAATGACTGTAGATAAGGTATAATGCAGTATTTTTGTTTCTCGCTGTTAAAAATATTTGTGTATGGAAGCCCTGGTAATACATTTTCTAAGTCTGATATAAATTGTTTTCTCTCCTGTGTTTAGTACTTAAAAAAACAGGTTAAAAACAAAAGTTGAACCAGAATCATTTTTTTCTGAATTACTTTTTTCATGTGAAATCAGTGAAAAAAGTTTTAGCATGTGATTTTCTTTCTTTTCTTTGATAAAAGTGTACTTTTTGTTGTTGTTGTGATACTTATTTTGGCCACAAGAGAATGTGGAGCTGGAGCTACTCGGGCTAATGCGAACAGAAAACTCTTTAGAACATCGGGTGTTGCACAACAGTCTCTTGTGTCTGAAATGAGTATTACAACAACAACAAAGCAAGAAGCAAAGAAAATTCATCCTGGCAAAACTTTCGTTGTTATCTGTTGTTAACGTATAAACACAGGAAAGAAAACTATTTATATCAGATTTTTTTTTCTCACCTGCCTCTCAGGACCTTCCGTATTGGTGTGTCACGTACTTCTAATATTTATTATTATACAATTGAATTATTATTTCTGATGCATAAATGTGAAAGTAACATTTTACTGTTTTACTATTTTATTAACCTTTTACTGTGCATCACATTTTATAAAATCATCATGCGTTTTGTGTTCAAAATCTCTGTCACTAACTAGTAACTAAAGCTGCTGAATTCATATAAGTGAGTAAAAAGCCCAATTTTGGCTTCTGAAATGTGAGTTTAAGTATAATGTAGCAAGAGATGGAAATACTACAATGAAATATAAGTGCGTCAAAATTGTACTTAATAAGAACTAAGTACTAAACGTTCTCTCATATTTCACCAATGAAAAAGTTTGCTGTAGAAAAGTAACAAATGTGAGAACCAGATGTGTAGAGACATATAAAGAATCTGACTCTGGTTTTCCAGTGATCTTAGTACACTTTTTTAGGAGTAGACATAACAGCTAAGAACAAGAACAAGGTAAGTAGGAAAAAGCTGACAAAAGTAGAAAGTAGAATAAACAATAACTTCAAGTGTAATAAGTTAAATATACTTAGCATGTAACGGCAACAATACTTATTTAATTCATTTCTGTTGCTTGTGTTACTGTTGTAGCCATTTCAAACGTATGTCTAATTTAACTTCATTTCTACAAAAGTGATGATGGGTATGAGTATTAATGTAATGGGAAGAACTGTCAGCATGAATTCTACAGGGTTTTTTGATGTAACAAAAACAATACGACTATTTAGGTGAACAATTAAGCCAGAGTGAGGGAAACACAAAGCTAACTGTCCCTGAAATCAATGCTGTTATCAACAAATGAGCATCACCTGAAGTCATTCTTTACAGTTACTATAAAAACAGTTATTTTACTGCAGATACAACACTTCTGAAAAGTGCAAATGCACGCACACACGCACACACCCACACACACACACACACTCACCCTAATCTGAAACATCTTTCTACTATCTGCTGCTGTCTCTTTTCAGTCTAACACTGATAACAAATGAGTGAAAATGAGTGAATAACACCCACCTTGAAGAATTTGGAGGGAGAAGTGGGGCTGTGCGGTTGAGTCATGTCAAAGCTCATCATCGAGTTGGACTCATGAGGGTCCCAGTCCGATTCAGTCCGGAAACTGCACTCTGTGGAAACGCTCATCTGGTCGAAGCTCCTGGTGGAGAGAGGCAGGAAACAGCGAGAGAGAGAG
>JAJHUR010096756.1:0-10608 GCA_027495735.1 Lutjanus campechanus
CGTAAGCATCAGTCATACTCATAGACCAGGGGTCAAGCCACAAGGAGCTCCTCCTCCATTTCAACAAAATGTTGAAATGAAATGATTTGCAAATGAAACACATTGATAAGTGCTCCCATCACTTTGGTGAAACTATACTAGCACTTTCCCCCTGCCTCCAGTCTTTGTGCTAAGCTAGGCTAAACTGTTCCCGGACATGGATGCACTCTAAATGAGAATCACACCCCTAGACCAACGAGCCACAAGGAGCTCCTCTCCTGTTTAAAGAAATAGTCCAAACTTGAAAACCACTGAGCTAGACTTAAGTGGTTTCAGATACACCATACAGTCTTTTACCCAAAATCCACTTGTATCTGTAAAAGTCTTTTACCCAATATCCACTATGTGTGGCAAAACCTGTACTAATACCAACAGGTATACTTTGTATAGTCTGTTCAAGGAAGAAGCAGCAGTCACTTCTGTTCTTTGATCAATGTGTCACATTTCTAGTCTTTGTTAGTTTATTCTACTAATACACCAAATGTAGAGGCTTATGATGTACAAGCTTTTACTGATGAGGGCTCGTCCGGGATTTGAACCCGGGACTTGAACCTGGGACCTCTCGCACCCTAAGCGAGAATCATACCCCTAGACCAACGAGCCACAAAATTCAGATTTTTTTTTTCTTTTAAAAAGTCAAATTTAATCACTGTTGAATCACAGTAGAAACAGCTTTGCAAATATAATATAATCAGAAGTGCACCTGTGATAGAACTGTGCTACTCCATTACTGTACTATGCTGGCAGGGGTCAGCAGGTAGACTGATAGTGGCTCAATCTCTGGCTCCTCCTGATCACATGTTGGTTCGTCCTTTACGCAGTGCAGAGTGTAAAGTGCATTGGATAAATAATTGCTGTCTATTTATATTAAGACTGTGAGTGGAGTGTACAAAACAAAAATACATAGCTGAGTAAGGATCTTAATTGTTTTTGCAGGCCTATGATGCAGGGCAGAACAGAGACTTACTTTAGCTGGATAATATGTGGCTTATGGTGCTGCAGAACCAGAACATGTACTGTATTGTAGACTGGTTATTTTATGTTACCAGTTCATCAGGTCATTTCTAATACAGTGCAAACCACTTCTGTCCAGTGGTCATGGTATTGCATTTGTATATTTATCACATGAGTACATAATAATTAAACAGACAGTTTGACTATTTTTCCCTCAACAAGGGTCTGCTCAAGCGGTCAGTACGTGACTTTTCCTCTCCATCACTAACAGACTGTTTCTTGTTTGAGTGGACTAGACAAGTTAACTTGAGGAAGTTTTGCTGCTGCATCTCACTGGTTCCTTTTTGGCATTTGTCATAAGCTTCAGGGAGACTTTTTTTCATTGAGAGAAAACTATTTTCTTTCACTCGTCAGGATTTCAATTTGCACACACCACCGGCTTCAGATAGCCAGCTGGAAGCAGACTGGTTACCGTGAGGCAAAGTGTCATGTAAGTTGAGTTAAAAAACAGAATTGCTTTGGAATTGTTTTCCATGTGTTGTCATGCATGAAACGACCAAAAATAAACACTATAAGTGAATTATTTAACCAGCATTTGTACATGAATGACTTTATCTGGATTCTATCTCTGTGATCACTGTAACTGTAAAAGATCTTTCTCAATTCAGCTCACCCACTCTGAATTTTTTTTACTCTTTTAGGCAATGATGAGACTGAGACAAAAGCTGCTCAAATATAAGGTATTGGCACAAGCTTTGACTGTCAGCTAGTGTAAACTAAACCTCATTCTACTACCAGATATTTCAAAATAGTGACAAACCGTGTTGGGAGCCTGAGGGAGACACTGACCTCATCTCCTGTACCTTCCTGCTAAAGATTTTTGTACGCTGACTGTGAAATGGGAATGAGAACATTGCAAATACTACTGACACCCATTCCACTATTACTACTATTTATGATAGAAATAACAATAACAAGACTGTACAGCAGTATTTACCTTGTAGAATATGTAATGTGTGTTTTCTTTAGGTCTGATACAAAGACATGCAATCAACACAAAGAGAAAAAACAGCAATGTATTTACAATTTACAAAGAATCACTTCTCTGTGAAAATAGCACTTATAAATATGATTTACATAACAAAATAAATATGTAAATTACCAATGTAGCTTGAGTTTTTTTCTGTTAAAAAATATGTTACAGAATAAAATTACAATTAGTAATACCTTTCCTTCTCTGGTGTGATGCGAAATAGAGGTCCTTTAAAAACATCATTTATAAAGACATCATTACATACAACATTGTCATTATATTAAAAAGTGATCTCTATTATGAAATATAAGAAGGGAGTTACAATAGTGAACACTTGAAAGAACCTATACAAATACTCAAAAAAATATACAATACACGATATTTGTCTCCCTTTAAATGTTCATTGCATTGATCTGAGGATTGTTGAACTACTGAGGTGATTTAACGTGAACGAGTGCCCGGCCGATGTTCGGGTTTGAACAGTCCTCTTGTGATGGTGAAGTGGCCTGTGAGAAAGAGGTATAGACTAGATGTAATGGCACTGTGGTGTATGTATAGGTACTGATAGACCTTATGAAGTGTTTCCAGCTTCACTGTAGCACCGAAATGTTGAGGCAACGACTAAACCGGGCGTCACGGCATCTTCACAGCTGTCTAAACTGAAAAGATGCCACTTAGATTTCAGCACTGTCAGGAATGAGTTACTGTTACTGTTGGGATCTTTTGTTCTTCATAACCTACGATGATCACAGCTATTATAGAAAGAGTGTCTCTTCTCTTCTTTTTGACTATTTCTTTCATTTCATTATAAATCTGATATTTGTCTGGTTGCAGCTTTAATTTCAGTAGCCTGACTATGTAAAGATTGAGTTAAGGTGCAACTGTGGTATTTTTCAACCTGGCCCTATTTTCCCTTTTTTTGTGTGTCTGAGTGACATTATAAAACGGGTTGCTACTAGAGATGTCACGATTCTCCGAATCCAATTTACGATTATGACGATTTGATTTTTGATTTTATTGTTGTGATTTGATTTTCGATTTAAAGTTGAATATTTTTTAGCATTGAAAGCTATGCCATTGAGTCTTGATTTGTAAAGATCCACAGATCTATATGGTATCAAGAGTGATGTAATGGCAGATATTTCGTCTTTAAAGTGTTGTTTTTTTTTAAAGCGTCTTTAAGTGTGAGACACCGCAGGCAGGTGGGGATGGAGAGAAAACTGTGAGAATCGTGATTCAGCCTTTTCCATTCAATTATTGGCAATGAAAGCCCATTCTGACCTATTTTCGATAGCTGTTTTATTAGTCTCGTCAAACTAACCCTTTCTAGAACATTGTCATCTTTATTCAAACTCAACAGAAACAAAATAAAGCTCACCAAAACGACCCAATAATCACCAACTCTGGTGGTTTGGTCAGAATAAACTCTTTATTCACCAAGGTAGATGTGAAAATGTTCTGGCTCTAGAGGCCGTTTTCCCCTGCTGCTTCTCTGATGTCCATCCCCCTCTTGCTCCTCTCCTGATATTTATATAACATGGTGAATTAAAGGTTTATTTCCACTAAACCAGAGTTGATGATTGTTGGAACAGTGGAAACATGAGCCAGGATGTTTTTGGTGAGTTTCATTTCGTCTCTGTCGAGTTTGAATGAAGACAATAACAACAATGTTGAAACTGCAGTTCTCCAAAGGTAATCCTACAGGTGAGTTTGACGGGGCATACCTTTCCAAAATGTTGTCAGATAATTAAAATAACAATCTGACTGTCGGTGGCAAAAAACAGTCCCCCCAGGAAGTTGTGGAGTTGCGATTGCAGCAATTCATGCAAATTCATCCAATCTCCCCAATTCTATGAATTCCACACAAACTTGCAATTTTGTCCAATCACTGCAAATTGAACCAATGGTTGCAAGTTCCACCAGTCACAGCAGTTTCCAATGCCAACACTGTATGCAAACCATGAACCAACTCAATGTTTTATTATTTACTATTTTTTGCATTTATTTTGGTACTGAAAAAAAACGCAAGGTTTGTCATTATTATTGACATTTATCAATTATCTGTGCACTTTTATGTTTTATAATTTTGTGTATTCTGTTTTTGAATTTGACTTCTTCATTTGCAAATGAAGCACATTTTAATAGAATTATTGTAATCCTGAGCCTTTTTGGTAAGGTTACATTTTTGTAAGGTTTTATTCTCCCTGGAAGAAGTTACCTTGGATTTTTAATGAATTATACACCTGTTATGGTGCAAATTTCACTTGCCCTTGCAATTTCATTACCAAAAAATGACTAAAAACACTGCAACATGCATCACAATTTTTTTTTTTAGAGAAGCTGCTGTGAAATCAGGCATTTTAGGCCGCAACAATCCCAAATAAAGCCTGCGAAATCCTGGAGTGACTGAAAAACAAGCACCTTCAGTGAACTTATGAGACCACAGTTGCCCAGAGAGATTATGTTGTAGCTTAGTTTCACTTCTGCCGGCTGCAACACTCTCCCTCAATGCCGGACCAATTTCAAAATTGTTGTCCCCATTTGTCACTTGGCAACCAAAAACATAGGAAACTAGGATCCAGGTTGAAAAATACCAAAGTTACCTTTTAATCCAACCTGGTCTTATACCACATTGTTTCCTGATTTCTGATCCAGTGCTTTTCTCCCCTTATTATGTCCCTGTTTCTGCCATGGTGAAGTGTTTTTGTGTGATGAGATGTTGTTAGAACCCAACTACCAAACAGTTTGAACAAAATTATACCCTTATATACTCTATAGTGACTACTTAACAAAGACAGCATCCTTACGTCATTGCGGCATTTTCTTTTTTTTAAACAATGACTAAATATAATCTATATGGAAGGATGAAAATAATATTTTAAAAAAACAAAACAGCAACGAGCATCCTTAAAACTGGATTACATTCGTGATATTTTTTTCTTTTACAAAGCAAAAGATAATTTAATGGAGAGTGGCAGAGAGTTGTGCCTTGTCGTGGTGATGTGTTGCCCCTTTACTTGTCACCAGCTGTGAGGAAAGGGACTGTGGGACAAATCCAAGCCCCCCTGTGTTTGACTGAGGCTCGGACTAAAGTAAACAGGAGGTCAGAGGGGAGTTGCCAATAGGTAGAATGGGTTGCGAAAGTGGATGTGTACTTGGAGGTATCAGGCATGGCCAGAGAGACCAGCCAGCCCTGCATGGGCTTAGCTTGGAGATACTGTGTGTGTGCATGTGTGTGTCCCTTTAGCTGCCGCTGCTGAGCATGCCCAGTAGCTTGCTGGGGTCCATGCCCTGCTGCTGGGCCATCTTCTGCACGTCAAAGCCCATGTGCATGAGGAACTGGATGACATTCATCTCTTGTCCTGTGAACTGGTCTCGGATGGTGGGGCAGGTGGGGTTGCAGTGTGGCCATGGGCAGCTGTCGATCAGATGTACGGGGCAGCCTTTGGGCGGAGCTTTGTTGTTCCTGTTGTCGTGGAGGCTTCGGTCCCAGCAGTGCAGCGCTCGGGGCAAGGAAGTGCCTTTAACCTGCACGTCAATCCAGTAACTAGAACACAACACAAGAGGGCGCTGTTAGCTCACAAGTAGAAAGTCTCAAACACCAAATTTATAGTGCCCTGATAATGATACACTGCATACTCACTTTCTGGTGATAACTTCATGTGATAAGCATGCTGGAGCAAACATAGCCCTGAAAATAGAAATTTTCAAAAATCAATGTCAGTCCACCCAATAATCCGACTTAAATTAAAGGGATAGTTCAGATTGTGGGGTTGTCTGAGGTACTTGTTGATAGTCAGTGTGTAATACACTGTCTGTTTCTTACAGCACGTCCACAGCTTAGAGAAGCACAGAGTGGCACCAGCACAGAGCTAAGTAATGTACTGCTGTGGACAGGGGCAGCAACAAAAGGTATTTTAGCCACTTAAAAAAGGTCCATCTAAAAACTTCATTATCAGTTTAAGTGGAATATTTTCACCATTTTACCTTGCTATCAGACAGCTTTTTCTGATGGGAAACCAGCCAAATATCACTTTCTCAAAACCAACCACACTCCATGGGTAAAATCAGTATTTTCACCTTGCAGAACTCTTGAGTTGCTGGTCTACCATTGCCTCAGTGCGTTATTTTGTTTGTGTTATTCTGTGACTCATGAATCCAAACTAACCTTTCAAAACACCTTAGTCACACACTAACAGAATGAAGGAGTAGTAGATCAGCAACATCTGTGTTCTGCAAGATAAAATTACTTATTTCATCCATGGAATTTGGTTGGTGTGGAGAGGGGTTTCCAGTTGGAAAAGGCTGTCTGATGGCAAGATATAGCAGTGAAAATACTGTAAATATAGTGTACACTTAAACTGATATTGATTGTTTAGGTGGGCCTTTTTTAAGTGGCTAAAATACCCTTTTCTCCTGACCCTGTCTGCAACGGTACATTGCTTAGTGTCCATGCTGGTACTTCTCTCTGCTTCTCCAAACCAGGGGCATGTCAACTGCCATCGACTGTAGATAATAGACTGATAATAACACTGATAATATCGAAGTAGTACGAAGTACCTCATACAGCCCTACATTAAATAATCCAAACTGTCCCTTAAAGGTCCTATGATGCAGAGATTTGGCCTTACGGGACATCTTTCAGCGTGTTCCGCAGCTCAATGCCCAGGTTCTGGATGTAGCGCCACTGGCCCTCCTGAACAGGCTGACCTGTTAGCTGGATGTTGTCCACTGTCAACTGGGCCTCATCAAACAGCCACTGGACAACAAAGACAGGGCCTACACAGGGAGAACGGAAGAGAAAGATTATGGTGTTGTATCTAAGAAGATGTTTTGGACTTGCATGTTGGGAAACACACTAACAGAAAAAGAAATCTGTGTGAAAAAACATTTTACATAAAAGCTACTACAAGCTTTATGTTCTTGACTGGCTATGAAACTTTTTTTCAATTTAATACTGATGCCTCTACATATATGACCTACATAAGCAAACAAAACCATCAGCGAGAAGATCGGCTATTTCTACATAGTTATTCTTGATGCCTGCCACCAGATCGTTTTCTCTGTGAAATCAGTCTGTGTTTGCATTTCCCCTGGTTAAGTTATAGTAAATAGTATGTTAACCAGTTAATAGGAAGGAGGAGGAGACTTTTCTTTAGATAATTTTTATTTTTGATTATATATTGTATGGTTAGTGTGAAGGAGACACTACTGCTGTTGTCCACAGGGGCCAAAATCAACACAATACAAAAGATCTTTGTTGTATATTACTCTATAATAATATTAATTAATATTACCTTTATGATTATTATCATGTACAATATTACGTTCATTATCATATGCAGTATTACACGTGCAATTTTATGTTAATTATCTGGTGCAGTATAACTTTTTATTACTTTTCAATATCACTATCATTGCTGTTTTAGTTTATTTTTTACTTAAATTATCTTACTTCTATTGTTATTCTATGAGGTACTGTTTCATTGCCTTTGTTCCTTACACACTTTATATTTTCATAATTTACTTTCTATTTAATATTGCATTGTTTTAATTCTTATCTTACTGCAATTCTGAAACAATCTCTGGTACAATAATAAAGTTCTATATTATCTCATCTTAGTAACTTTAATTGAAATAAAAATAAAAAGTAGACTTCGGAAAAAAACGAAAACTAATTGAAAGATGTGTATTGTCAAATTTGTCAAGAAGCATGAACAGGCATTGTTGCATGTATTTACTGAGACTGGGGTGTCTATGTGACTATAAGTCAACTGCCTCTACAAAGTGTTGTGTTTGCATGTAATACATTTTCTGAACTTCTTAAATCTTGCTCCGACATATACCCCCCATATAATAATTGAAAACCTAAAACACTGGAACTAATGAAAACTAAACTAAAACTAAATATTTTTAACAATAAAAACTAAACTGAAAAGCAAAATCCACTCTGGTGACTGACTGAATTGAAAACTAAAACAAATATGAAATAAAATACAAACTAATGGCAAACACAAAACTTAAACAACTCTTACGATAGTATAGAAGGAGACCTTAAACTCACTTTTTATTGATGGGAAGACTCTATATCCAAAGAAACAGTTCCACTCCTCTCCTTCGTGGGCTTGTTTGCACCTCTCTGGTACCACTCCTCCCCAATACCTGATGGGACAGATGAGAACCATCAGCAACCTTCTGAAATATCATCAGTCCATCTCATGAAACGGATATTTTCTGGCTTCCATACTTGATGCCTCTCTTGATGGTCTCTGTGGGGGCGCAGCTGACTGTGTCCACGCAGTCTGTGCAGTGGTACTGCTTGTTGTCCAGGAACCAGCCAGAATCAGACAGGCCTCGCACTTGTATCCCTGTGTGCCCCAGTCCCTCCAGCAGCTCTGCCACACGGTCCACGTTCAGAAGGACACCAGTACCACCCGCGCTGCGCACAGGAATATGACATGTTCACATTAGTACCGCTAGGACTGGGTAATATATTGATATTATATCAATATCATGATATGAGACTAGATATGGTCTTAGATTTTGTTATATCACATTATATGTGATGGTGTGAGTGTTGTCTTTTCCTGGTTTTAAAGGCTGCATTTGCCTTTAAGTCGTTATATCCACATTATTTCTGATTAATTATTAAACATCTCATTCTGTTAGTATATTGTGAAAGCCCCAATAGTCATCCCCACAGTATTGTTGCCATGGATGCCTGGTTATGTCTTGAAATGAGGGAGAAAACTTGGATACAATTGGTTACAATGGTTACAATTGTGGCAGGGGGGTTGTGGGTCGTCCTCCAGAAAAATTATAATTTAAAAGAAAATTTCCTACATTTCTATACAACCTAAACTCTTAAATTAAAGGCGCAATATGTAGCATTTGCAGGTCCAAAAATAAGTACTGCAGTCTGAATAGCAGGGTTGAAATTCTATTTACTGTAGTCCACGATCCATGGTTGAAGCGAGTTGTAATCCCCTCATAAAATCAACAGGGCTAATGCAAAGTAGTAGCCACTTAAACTTCAAAGACTGTTTCTTACTGACTGTAAGAATTTATTTAATTTTTTCATTTTAAGGGTAAATGCACAATTCTGGTGCACCGATGAACTTAGTGCTTTTGTAAACAATTTTGTGCTTTTGTAAACAATTTAATCATAAATACATTGGTTGTATAGATATTCATGAATATCATAGGCTGCTTAAATATGATTGCGTGATTGCGGGGATGCTATGATAAATTTATTTTCAAAAAGACAAAAAGCGGGGCAGTAAAACCATAACTTTGTTCCCCCTAATTAAATAAGGTGGATGCATTTGCTTCATTTGTTCCATTGCTCAGGTGCCTATGATTGTCACAATATCAATATCGAGATATTTGGTAAAAAATTTGGGGATTTTGTCCGTGTATCTTAGCCTGATGTACCAGTGAAGGAATATTAATCACACGTATAGGGTTTTGAATTTAAAACAAAACGTTTACATGCGAACATACCTGCTTCCTGCTAATAGGAGAACTTTGGCGTTGTCCAGACCTTTGCTGAGCAGGTCCTTCACAACCTCCTGAATAATGAGTGACCCCATGAAGGCATAGCCACCTGCACACAACACAAACACAGCAGAACTGTAGAACAACACTTTTCTTAATTAAAGAGGGTCACATTGTGTCATGTGTTTGTTTTGATGATTCAGTCATGTCTTACTCTGTTCTGTTTTGGCCGTAGCGCCGCTCCACACATCACTGGAGCAGTACGGGATGAACCTGCGCAACCAACAGAAAGTTAAAGTTCACAGCTGTGATTAAAAATTGTGCTTTGATAAACACGCAAACACGAGTCAACTTACACCATGTTGGCGTTCCACCAGTGAGGGTTTTCCTCTGGCAGCGGAGACAGGATCCCCGTGCCTGCAGAGACAGATCAACATGTATCATTAGCCATCCTGGCACTCCCAGACACATCCTCCTCTTCCTCATCATCATTACCACATGGATTACAGTTATTACACTGCAATGAGAGAGGGAGGCGTCTCTGTTCCTACAGCAGTGGGCGCCAGGTAACCCTACACCGCAGCTACATTATGACGGGGTGTCGGTTGCAATAACACTGCAGATGAGCACAGATACATCCGATCCTTTTAATTACCGAGGTATTACAGTGGGATCTGGGCACTTTTATCACAGGAAAACACTTTTAATGTGGAGTTTTCAAGCTTTGAAAAGTGCTTGGATTTTGGATAAAGTGCTTGAAACTGCTTGAAATTGTAATTGCATTACTTAAATAATTTGCTATCTCACTGAAAAGTTTTATTTTTTAGAAATAAATCTAAGAGACAGCTACACATTTTGACATAAAACTGTTGTGTTTTCCTTGTATTAGTCATTGGTCTGTAGAACACATGACAAAACATAATTTCAGTTCTTTAAAGTACAGTAACATCTGATTTAATGTGATTAAGAAGTAATTTAGAGCATATATGCAGTATGTACATAAATATGTAATTTACCACCACTGTAAGGTGCTGGAAAAGTTTGAAAATGCACCTTGAGAACGCTTGAAAAGTGCTCAGATTTTA